>JAHREE010150310.1:0-44338 GCA_033628505.1 Tringa tobata | reverse complement strand
TTCTCCCTCCCCTGCCCCTTTCCCCTTCTCTGGGGCGGCGGTAGTGCCCTCTTTATCCCCCCGAGCTCCTCAGCGCCGGGAGGGCCCCTCAGACGCCCCTCACCATGGCGAGTAGCAGCGGCTCCAAGGCCGAGTTCATTGTCGGAGGCAAATACAAGCTGGTGCGGAAGATCGGGTCGGGCTCCTTCGGGGACATCTATTTGGCCATCAACATCACCAACGGGGAGGTAAGGGCGGCTCGCACTCCCTCACCTTCCGCACCACGGGGGGAACCGGAGACCTAGGCGATAACCTTTCCGAGGCCAACTTGAAGCCTTGTTTTGCCCATGGGTGGTTCCTGTCTGGCCGAGGTGGCTCAGCCGCCCTCCGCGGGGTGTGTGGGGGTGAAGCCCCCGGGATTGAGGGGCTTCCCCCACCTGAGGGCCTTCATCACCGGGGGGGTGGCACTGCCCCTTCCGACGGCAGAGCCTTGTGGCCGTGGTCTCCCTCACCCAGCAGTTCTAGGGAGAGGAGGCAACCATTATGGGGAAACATACTTTGTCTTTTATGAGCGACCAAAGTCGTCCCTCTCCCACCAGTCATCTATTCCTCCCCCCCCAGCTGGGGAACACTGTGTCTCATTTTCATCAACAGTAATAGAAACAAAGAAGATCCCCTGTTTCTTCAGCTCTTTTTTGCTTGTTTTTTTTTTCTCCTTTTTCTTCCTCCCCCTCACGGCTCTGAGCTGTAAAGAAGAAACACCCACGTATGTTCTTCCTCACTTACATGGATTTGAAGACTTTACATCTCCAGCTCAATTTCATGTCCTGGAATGGATATTTGTGTACAGAACGCCACGATATGGATTTTATTGGAAGACGCAACAAAATGCAGGCCTTTGACCACCGAGAGCTTAAAAAAAAATTATACTTCAAAGCATTTTCAGCAGGGCTGTGTGTGGGATATTGAAGTGCTGTGCCCCTTAAACCTCGGTGGCAAGTCTATGCTTGGTGGACGCTCTGCTCTGACTCCTTGTTCCCTCTTACTGTAGGAAGTTGCTGTAAAGTTGGAGTCTCAGAAGGCCAGACATCCCCAGCTGCTGTATGAAAGCAAGCTATACAAGATTCTGCAGGGAGGAGTTGGCATCCCACATATACGGTAGGAATGATTCACATATGCCAGTAAAGTGACTTTTCCTTAATGTTAGTGTAAGGCAAGACACCAACATTAAAAAGAGATTTATCTGGGAGGGATTGGGCTGTTCGGGGAAAAGGCTCTATTCTGAGCTCAAAAACTAGTTGGGTATTCTCTTCATGGACTCGCTGTCTTTTCTTATCCGTGCGTACTGTGCTTTGAAAGTGAGATCTACAGCAGTTCCTGAGCTGTGAGAAATTCTTGTCGTGACTAGAACAAAGTGTGAGACTGTTTCGGTGATAGCCAGTGTTCTTGGTGAGGTTGAGAGTTTGGTGCCGGTACTGGAAATGGCTGCTTTCTTTTGTTGCTTTTTTTTTTTTTTGTTCCAACATGTCTTCCTCCTCCGCTTAGAAAATGGCGGATGGACGTGATTAACCCTCCCCCTTCTCCTGTTGGGACAAGGGACGTGCTCAGGCATGTATCTTTTCCTTTCATAGTTATGTGCTGCAAGGCTTGAGACTGCAGAGAACCTCAACCAGGAATGAAATGGCAGCCCCTTTCTGTTGCCCGCAACAGATGCGTCACTAGGATTTACGTACAGTTAAAGTGCCAAGATTAATCCCTCCCAATTGCTTGTTATGTGGCTTCCTTGTTTCATATTCTGTCTGAAACTTTCAATAGTGTTTGATAATTTCCTGATCTGGAAGAAAATCACTGGTGCGGCAGACTAGGAGGAGTTATTTCTCTTGAGATTATTGACGTGTTCTGCTGGGTTAGTTCCCAACTACTGGATGTATGCATTAGAACGATTAAAAGAAACTTCAGTTTTCTTCAGAAAGTCTTTGTACAGAAGTTGTTTTTTTGCTTAGACTTCATTAATAATTGTTGTTAAAAGTTAGTATTTCTTATGTTTGCACTATAGCATAAAGGATTTTTTTTTCTTTGAGTTGCAGAAACAATTTCAATTTAGATATTGAGTCAACCTCTGGATTCCATTTAATCTGTTAACCCTTCCCAGACTTTGCTGTATGTGCGCGTATGTCAATAGTGGCCTGTAAGGGTCTATTGTAAGGTCATAATGATGACACATCCTAGATCATGTATTAATTTTAACAAAGCCTAAACCAAGTCTTCCTTTCTGAGTTTAATAGCTTCCCTTGTCCCTTTCCCCCTCCTCCAGACACAACTGGCTGTAGTCCCGAGTGTAAGCTGGAGCTGTGTAGCAGAGGAGACAGTGTTGTCTTGGCCATCTGTCCTCATTCACTAGAGCCTTTTGCAGGAATAGAATAAAAATACCTGAATTAAGCATAATACTTGCAGTTTAAACAGTTCCTTATGTGACCAAAGATTTAGTCTTTATTTTAGACTACAGTTTCCTTCTTTTCTTCAAATGGGTGCCTTTATTTCACAACTGAAAGAACAGAAATTGCATTTCGGAAAGCTGCGATAGTGCACTTGCATGCTAAAACAAGGATAACTGGGAAAACAGCCAAAGCAAGTGGATGTCAGGTGTTTCAACACCAAACTGGAAAAGCAGGTGTTAAGCTATTTATTTTTTTTTTTTAAAGTGAATGAATGTTTGGTGCTCTAAGGAGGCCTAAGCTGCAAATTTTTCCACATTTCCATGTAGCAGAAGTGAACTAATGTTTAAGTTCTTGAATTTGGTTAAAATTCCCTGTAAGAGCATTTCATTTAAAGCTGAAATACTGGGAGTAATCTTGCGTGTTGAGAAACTTGCTTCTAGCTTCAGTTGCAGCAGTCACCTTTTAAGCTTTTTTCCCTCTGTATTTGACATTCCTGTATTGAACTTTGTTTTCCTGTATAACCACTGACTGGTTTAGAAGTCTCACCAGCACAGGGGAACTATAGCCTTTCTTTAACATACACTTCCTCCTCTCTCCACCCCTAAAAATAAGACTAGATTGCTAGAAACTGAATAAGAATGGACAACTGAGGCAATACTCAAAAGAAATTGATTTATAGACTCATGGTAAAGGTGTGTGATCTATTTGATAATGTCAGTCAGTCTTAAAGTTTTTTACTTTCAGGTTCTCACAGTGTTAATCATTGCAGTATTTTTCTAGAAAAGTGTATTTCAGAAAACTTTTTGAAAATACCTTTCTTGTATTCAGAAGCAGCATTAATTTTAAATATATTTGTATGTACCAGATGCTGCTTGACAGGTTCTTTGACTAAGCTTCTGTTACTAGTTGTCTTCTTGCTGTATGACATCTGGTGATGCTTGAAGAAATCTAAAACAGTATTTTTATGGTGTTTTTTTATCTTTGAGGAAGCTGAGAGGGTTTCTGGCACAGTTCTTGTGACAAAGGTTAAAATGTGATATGTTTAGTAGAGGAAGAACTGCCCATGGTACTCTGAATCTAAGAGGGGAGGACTTGACCTACCAAATGAGATGTCTCTCTGAGGTGCTTAACAGGGTTATGACTTTGAATAGGTGATTATGAAGACTAGGACCAAAGTGAAATTGCTGTGCGTGTTTTCAGACAATTCAAGCTTTTTCTGCCCTGTGTTTTTGGTGGCAGCTAAGCTGGGAGAATGTATGACTTTGTACTTAGGTCACTTTGCATGTGTAATTGATGATACGTGCTCTGCCATTGTTTTATAATGGTATGCTGTCAAGTTGGAATAAGCTGTTCTTGCCTCAATATATTTAGAAGGATGAATCAAGTTGAAGGAAAATCTTTCAATACGTTTGTTAAAAATTCTGTAGTGTGACACCTTTAAATGACAACAGCGTAAACAGTACACTTGATAGAAAATTGAAGAATCATTCTAAGCTTTTTCTATTGCTATGCTGTGTAAGCTGGGCTCAGCAGCATTTTTATCTCAGTGCTACACATCTGGGAAACAGAGGCACATAATCCTGCATTCCTCATTTAAGAACGAGGACTTGTTCTCTACTTTTCATCTACTTAAGTAATGCAGTGGCCAAGATCAACTTACTAGAAGTTGCGTTATGTGGCTTTGCCTTACTCAAGTGGTCTTGCTGTGGTTCTTCTGACTCACAAAGCTGAAATAATAGGTGAGGTATGGATTGCTCATTCATTTTGGCCACCTGTTCTTAAAATTGAATTTAGCCCTTTAAATGTGATTGCAAACTTAGTAATGATAAGGTAGTGTATCTGGAGTGTCACTTAAATTATCTAGAGCCAGGCAATGTATTTTTTTTTTGTAGACTGTAAGATTGATTTGATGGCCTTTCTGGCTGATTGCAGGAAAACTAATGAGCAAAATCTCAGTTTTGGAGTGAAAAGACTTTTAATATTGCTTCTGTGGGATCAGGTGTGAGCCTTCTCTTGGCCTGGAGGGTGAATAAGGGGCCTTGGTACTCCACCGTAACAGAACATGGTGTTTGCACGTAAACTAGCAAAAATTTAGTTTGGAATGTCTTTATTCTCTAATTATTCTAAGCCCTTTTAGACTTGCAAATCTTAGCTTATTGTTGTTGCCCAAAAGAGTAGCAAAGTTTCTGAACTTCTCTGGAGTTTCACAAAGTCTTATATAAACGCTTTACAAATTTTTAAACTGTGGTATGTTCTTGATGCCTGAATTATTATTACCTTCATTTTTTACAAAAGGCTCTTGAACCTAGCTTAACATTCTAACAATCTCATCTGCCTTTAGGACACCATGCAAAGTCTGCAGTATTCTGCTGGGCTTATTCTCATTGTTCTCAGCCATCAGCTGTCTTTTTCTTTTTCCTCTTTTTCAGTGGCAAAGCATTTTTAGATGTAATCTTGTTAACTGGGCATCGATCCTATTAGGTTGGACTATCTACCTTTGTTCCCAAATTCTTGGTTCTGGTTTGGAGGAATGCAGCAAAATGTGTTTGGTGATTTTTGTATGTTGTTTCATTCATAGTGTAACTCTGTTAAAGCACTATTGACAAAAACAGCTTTTCTGTGAATTATCTAAGAATTGCCTGTGACAGTCACGCTTGATTTTTGCCACGTATGTTATTTATCAACTATTATTTGTATACTTTATGAAGATTACCTTTAGGTGCTTCCAGACTAGCTTTAGATACTTTAGGTATACTTTTGAAAGAAAAGTGGGCTTTAGATGTTTCTCCTGACAATACCACGGGATAACCTTGTTTGTGTTACCAGTTTCAAATGTAAAACAGCTGTGCTGGAACCAGCAGGGCTATTGGTTATGTGTTAGAAGTGTTGCACTAAGAGCAGGAAGAGGAGCCTGGTGAATGTGAAACAGATACTGTGTGTATTCTTCTGTGGGCAAGGCCAAAAAGATACTGTACAGCATGTGAAGTAGATCAGTGTGATATTTAAGTTTAATAGCATTTGTAAGTTTAAAAACAAAAAGCTACTGATTTAGCAATTGCTTTTGTTTGTTGGGTTTTTTTTTTTTTGCAACACTTGCAAACTGAGCAAGTAAATCTTTACATTTCTGAACTTTTCAATGCAGTAGGTTCTTGCAAAATATTTTGATGTTGAGAAATTCAGTATTGCCACCCATGTATCACTACACAATCTTCTAAATAGTGAAGCATATTTTAAAGGTTCTGGAAAAAAATATAAAAGCATCTACAATTTTTGTTCTTCTCGTACTACCATGTTGTTGGTTAATCTAGTAATAACAGATTCTGCCGGTATTCATCTTCACTAAATAACAGATGTAATGGAAAAAGGTGGTCAAGTTTGGTAATTTGAGGGTAGTTCTCATAACTGATTTTTCCTTGAGCACTTCAAATTTTGATCTTTCAGCAGTGTTTAAAAATATCTAAATATACCTCTCAATCCCAACAACTTCTTGCATTGTAAAAAATCCCCAAAACACACTACTGGAAAAATACCCACCAAATCCACAAACAAAAAACAACCCTCCTAGTGATTCCCCCAACAACAACAACAAAAAAAACCAACCCAGAACTAGTAGTTAGTCAGATAAAGTCTGAAAAGTTTTCTATCTTCTTTTCATTGGTGAGACTGATGCTTTCATCTAGGTCTGTGAGTGATGAGGAGGAAGGTTCTAGCAATAATGTCTCCTATGAATTAATCTTCTGTTATTACTTAAGGCTGCATGCTGAAGGGCAGAATGACTTCAGTAGATAAGAGGAAGCCTCTTCTGGTTGCTCAAGGTAAAATAGAAGTCTAGTCTTTTAAATTAATACCCAATTATTTTTTTTTTAAGGAGAGAACGAAAGTCTTTCAACAAAATCTATTTCATGTTTTATAACAATCTAAACTTCTCTCTTAGTTGGTTTTGAGGACCCCTTGGAAGGATTTGAGAGACCACAGTTTGAAAACAAGGGAAGCTGTACCTTTTTGAATTTTGTTTTTTCCCTTTTTTCTCCTTGCCTTAGCTCAGCCTTTGCAGAAGCAGCTGCAAAAGTCTCCAGTTCTGTTCAGTGTTACTCTCGTTTGGAACAGCTGATCAGCAGAGGTGCTACCGAAACACTCTTCCTCAGCAGTGTTTCCTGTACCTACTGCAGATTAATGACTTGCCTTCTGACTTTTATGGAAGAAACTTGACTTATGTTCTTGTCGCTTCCTGCCAGGTGTTAATGTACCTCATTAAACAGCTAGCGAAACAGCAAGTCAGCTACGTGGAAGTATGTGTGCAACCTTACACGAGGCAGATGAAATGACCCTATTGCTTTGGAGATGAGTTGCACTGGCATACCTCACGTATTCATATTTCTCTCATAACTGTACAAAAAATGATACAGAATTTTATTTATAGAGTCTATCTAACTCCATAGCGTAGGGTGTTCATTGCTGTTTCTTTATTTAGTACTTGGGTGGCCTAATTCATACTCACCATGGCAACTAATGTTAGATGACATCTGCTAAATATTCTACTTCAGTATTTCAGTCATGCCATATTATGTTAAGTTCATTTATATTGCTCCGAGCTGGCTAACAGTTAAGAGGTGCTTTTTCAGCTTCAGAGGAGATAAGATGGAAATAAAAAATATGTGGCATTTTAGACGTGAACTTTATGATGATTACTTTTCTTATGTGTGTTGCTTCGGTATTTGTTAAGACTCAAATTGTTGTATTTTTACAGGCAGAATATAGTTCCCAATTTGTCTGAAATGTCATTATTTGTCAAGAGATGTCTGTCATGAGAGTCTAGAATATGGGACCACTTTGGTCCAAATCCAGCCCTTGTTTTGGACAATGTGCTGTTCTTTCTGTGGATCAGTCAGGTGCAACGTTAAAACTTTCTAGGCTGGTGTAGCAGTGCTCATGATTCTGTTAGAGCAAGCTTCTATGCCTAAAGAGACATGCCTGTACCCATAAGCAGTCAGCTCGTCAGCTCTCATTTATTCTTGCCTGATTATTTTTTTATTAATAACCGTCTCCCTATTACAGTCCTCCTGTATCCATAAAGAGTAGTTGCGTAACTCTGTGGCTGCCTTGTTGAGCTGTTTGAATACATGATTACACTCATCATCCTCTTCCCGTCTTTATCGAAGTCTCTTTTTCTGTCCCTGTTCCCATTTGGATTTCCTTTCTGGAGTGTTGGTGACAGGCCTTGCACATCAGTGCCTTAAGCACTGATACCAATTGCTTTACAGTATTGGTGTCTTACTTTTTTTTTTTTACTGTATTTTTACTGGTTAGGATTACTTGCTGTTTTTCAGTGATGCCTGATATTAGAGCTATATGATTATAGGGAGGTCTCTGTTTGCTCTTTAGTCACATCGTCTGACTAATGCCTAGTTGAGAGACTTTTGTATAAATGACTTAGTGCTTGCAGAAATGAAATACAGTTCCAGAGTGTTCATCAGTTCAGTGTCATCTGGTTTTCTGTAGGATGTCTGAATCTTTTGTGTTCATCAGGCCTTCCAGACTTGCGTATTCACCCTCATGTGCCTGTTGACTTGTCAAACTTGCTAATAAGGTGATCTCGGGTAACTCCAGTAGTAAGTTCTTTCCAGCTTGTTTGTTCAACGTACACTTTTTGTTTTAATAACTTTTTTAATCCACTGTAGTTGTTCTGACAATCTCCATTTTTGTTATGTGAACTTTTCCACTTGGTGTTTGAAAGCCCAAGTGCTGGAAAACTTAATTGCATGGGACTAGACAGAGTAATCATATAGACTGAAACCCTATGACTTCTGAAAGTGGCAAAAGCTTATGTAATGTTAAAGAAGTCTAAATTGTCTTTTTTTTTAAATGTGACTACAAAGGTTTCTGGAAGTCTAAAGGTTTGAGTTGAACTCTTCCAGTCTTGTCACAGAAGCAGTGTATTTCCTTGGCAGTAAGGCACCAGGAGATTTTTGGGTTTTTGACTCACAAAAGCATGACCTTCTGCAGTTCTGTTTGTAATTCCAGATTGCCACAGCCTCCCCTGGAATAGGCAGTGATCGCATTGACAGAAGCCTTTAGTGGAAGATAGGTTACCTGGCAAAGCAGGTGTTGATTGAGGAGAGCTCTTATTGAGCTGGAACAAAGTAGTCTTGTTAGAGTTGCTCTGGTATTATGAGCACTTTTTTGTGATGCTGAGCTCATGTTCTGGTTTTGTATGTATTAAGCTGTAAAAAAAATGATGTCTGATTAGGCTAAAGGTGACAATGCCTTTACTGGTTTAGTGGTTTCAGAATGCATAGGATTTGGAGTTTCTTTATCAGTGATTAACAGCTGTACTTAACTTAGTAACTGGGTTCATCTTGATCTGAATTTAAGATTTTTTTGGTATGAATCTTCTGAATTCTTTTATTCATCATGTGACCAGCTCAGACAGCTTTGATAATTCTGCTGGTTTTGTTACCTTGGTTGTAATTACAAGTGGCAATGTAATGGATGAAACTTGTGGTTATCTACTAAAATTGTGTAAGAGGTACAGTAGTCTGAAACTGGCCCTATAATTTCATGGCCTGTGTCTGAATTCTGTTAGTGCTTTGCCCACCTCTCTTTGCTAGCTGACCTACCTCAATTTGACCCTTTAGAAGGAGGATACAGTAAGTGAAGAGAATATTATAATAAATTAAATATTTTTCTCAGTTAATAGCTTATGTTGTTTGGGTTTTTTTAACATTTTTCTCAAACATTTCATCATTGACATAATTTATGAAATATGTGGCTGCTGAAATAGACATCATACAATTTTTCAAAGACGCAGCTCTGAAAACAGAAAAAGATTTTAAATTTGGGTAGACTTGACTACAGTGTCTGTTATTAAGTGCTGTTTGTGCATCAGCACTCTACTTGTCTCAAGGTTAGTCAAGGGAATTTAAAAAAAAACACCCCACATAAGTTGAAGTAAACATTCCTTGTCATGTGATCTGGCATCGTACCCACTTTACTGTATGGCATTGGAAACTGAATACTTACAAACCACTGTGTCGTGTGACTTTGTTGTTCAGCACAGGGCTACAAATATTGAAATTCAAGATGTTACAAAATTTCAGCTGTTTGTGTGTACTTGGGCAATATATCAGGCTGCTAAACCATGATTTAGAAACTTGCTGACATTGTGAGTCTTGGTCTTTCAAATTGGACAAGTCACTGAAGTTAAATTAAGGTCACTGTTCAATCTTTAACCACGCTTTGACGTAAAGCTTAATAAAGGATATTTGCTGTATTCTGACTATCTGTAGCCATTTGATGTGTAGCTTTAAGCAGATGAGGCAGGGGAGAGTGACGAAGTATTTTTATGGGTGCGGGAGCTGGGGCACGCCTTACAGCTTGGATATGGACTGGGCTTCTTAACACCTCTGTTAGATATTAGTGTTACACTGCCTGTTCAAGGATAAAACTTAGCCTTTCATAATAATATTGTCCTGTTAATTTTTTTGTGTAGCGTTCAGTAAGTTCCATCTACTGCTGTTCTTCGGGAAAGCAGATAATATTCCATATTTTGTGTGGGTTTTTTGACATAAGTAGGTGTAAATGGACCTGTGTTATAGGATCAAAATTCTTTATTTAGGAAGTATGCCCTAATGGGACATACAGCACTGTGGGATTGAATTGAGAAACTGTGAGTCTTTCTAATCTAGTAATCTAGTTTTTCTTTTCAAAATAATACATTTTGTGTAACTATATGCAGAGTCATTACCCACCCAAAGTGAATTGTCAAGTATTTAAATCTCTTGCTCCCACTTTTCACTCCCCTCCAAAACTCTCCCGGCTTGAAATGCGTTGCTGCTGTTGCATTGTCAACATGTACTTCAAGGTGTGCTTTTAAAAAAAAAAAAAGTCCATGGAGTTCTAACAGATGTGGGACACTTGTGTTCTGGGATCTGGTGTCATCTCATTCCTATTAGTAGTTTATGCCAAGTTTCATTGCTGACGAACTTCTGAAGATTTCTCTTTGAAACACTAGCTTTTCTTTTTTTAAGAGTTGTGCTCAGTTTGTTGCCATATTGTTTTGTATTTCAGCCCAGTAGTGTTTAAACTTGCATGCCAAAGTGCTCTGAATTTGTGCTCATCCAAAATGTGTGCTTATATGCCATATTACATTGACTATGCAAATACCGGAGTAAGGAGTACTTGCCAAGTTCTTATGTATCATAATATCCAAGGTTTCCTAAGAAGAGCCAAGACTTCTAACACTTTCACTTGGAGCTGCCAGTAGTAGCAGCTACTGGACTTTGAATGGACATGATGTGGCCTTACTTCTTAATCCCATTTTCCCTGGAAATGTTCCAAGGGAAATGAAAACTTACTTGCAGTGTTAGCATAGTAAATAAAGCACAAGTTACTCCAATAACCTAGAAGTTGTTTTAGATGCCAGTAGTGAAATGAATAGAGTGGCAGTCTTCTATGAGGAATTACAGGCAGGTAAACATGAAAATTAAATGTTAAAAAGTCCTGTCTTATTTGTCCTGCAGGGTTGATTCCACTTTCTACTAGTGCAAAATGGTCAGGAGATTTAAAATTTTCTCATGCACATGCAGAAGTAGGCCAAATGGAAGTTGTGCAATCAACCTGAATTACTGCACTTACTAAGCAGAGAGATCCCTGTAGAGGAACCAAATGCTTTTAAAAACGTAGCTCCCAGGGTAGGCTTCCTTTTTTATCAGCGTCACTTTTTCTGTGATGCTGTAACTAAATTTTCTTAGCTCAGTTGAAGACTGATCTTTGATCCTTTTCCCCTTATGCTGCAGTCTCTTGGGCACTGAATCATTACTGAACAATTACACTCAGCATCTGAATTGGACTTCCATTTCTTGAAGAAAATCATATTTTATCTAAATCTTGATTTATGCCCTCGAATGCTTCAATTCCACTCATTATTCTTTAGACTTTTTCACAACAAACATAAATTTCATATGACAATGACTAGGCAGGTCAATTGGTCCAGTTTTCATTGCTCTAGATGACCATAATGTTTAATTTTCAACTGTGACCTGTGGAGTTGTTTATAGAGCCTTGTCAGAATGGCTCAGCCGTTCACATAGGTGACCTTCATAGAAACTAAGAAGTAGATTTACAGGCATAGTTGGTAATTCTTGAACTGATGCTGTTTTGTAGTTGATTAAGAACTTTTCTCAAGTGTCTCATTTTGACTCTTTCTCCATGTCTGCATTGCATTTTTTAAATACTCTTCTTAGTTGCTCTTGCGGTTGAAACTGGTTTATATCACTCCTTAAAAGGGCCTGGCTAGGCAGGTCTTTTTAAAATGCATGTTTCACGGCTCAGCATCAGGTTGCGGTGTGAATATTAACCTTTTCATAAATTACAAACTTTATCAAGTTCGGGTGCTTTTGTAGTTGAGTCACTTGTAAGTTTGGGGGGTTTTGTACATCATAGTATGTTCAGTGAATTTTTAGAAGGCAAAAACTGATTAATAATCATACTAATACTGTAAGTACTATTTATATGTTGGAGGAAAACTGTTGTTGCCATTTCATTTGAATGATTGCTTTCAAAGTACATATTTCCTGCATTCCCCTTTCATGTAGGGAATGAGTAAAGGTCCTAGACTGACCTGTAAAACAATGAGTATGATCCACAGTTCATACTTAACTTTTATCAAATCTATAACAGTGCATCATGAAGTGCGTGGTTTCTACTGTAATCGTGAAAGCAGGAAGGTACAGGCCAGTAGTTCCTGAAACAAATCCAAATATAGAATCTTTTCTCTATGGTTTTGTAAATGTTTTGCTTTACTACCCTGGCTGAGCTTGGAATCCTGTGAGTACCAAGGAATTTGTTGGCTTTATCAGTGGCAACTATTTTCCAGACAACTATGCATTAGTCTCCTGGAGTCATTGCCTAAAGTGGAAATAAAATGTCTATACAGATCTTCAAGCCCCTGCTAGTACTGTGTTTGACCTGTATCTTGATTTATTTTTTATTTTTTTACCTGCATGCTTTTATTATGGGGTATATTCTTGGTGTATCTTGCCTGCACCGCTGTTGTTGGAAAGACTCCTCCAGGAGAGAGCTGGTCAGTGCCTTGTCCATCGACTGCTGGAACTAGGTCCTTGTCATAAGGACTAGGTGCCTTGCAGAGGCAAAATGTAGCCTTCTGATCAATAAGGTGTTGAATTTTTACAGTGATGTACCAATAGTCAGCACAGCTTCATAATCAGTGTTTCACACATACCTCTCACTTAACTGTAGGTGTCTGGAATGTGCAGAAGGACTGTAGAGAAGAATATTCAGGTCCTGTCTTTCTGTGACTGTTTAAAGTACAGAAATTCACAGCTGAGATTCGCAGAAGTGAAGGGTGTGACTCCAGGTCTTCTCAGACAGCTTAGGTGGTGAAATACAGTTGCAGGTAACAAAGCAATACTGTGATAGAAATACTAGACATGGATTGGAATGCATGTGAGGCCTTCTGCTTGTCCTCATGGCATTGGTAACATTGAGTTTTTTGCCCCAAGTTGATGTATCAGACACTTAAGGGTGGTTATCACAAGTTTGGCTGCAATTGATATATTGCTACACCTGTATCTTTTTGTGACATTTAAATGTTTTTCCCTGTGAGATGTTGAAAACCTGATAAAGAGCCTTTATCTTCTACTGTATATGGTAGTAGAATGTGATTGCCATTTGCTAAATTTGAATGAATGAACAAAAAGGTAGTGTATGAGTTAACTGCATGAGCTGCTTTGGTCTGTTGCACGGAAGTCATAGCTGAAAACAAAGCTGAAAGCATTTAAAGATGTTTCTGTGAAGTTAAATAACGCGGAAACAGTGATAGGAGTATAAGTTGTCCTGCAGATGAATTTCAGTTCAGACTTTGTACATACACCTCAGTATGTTGACATGTAATGGCTTCTGATATGATTGCATTTTCATTTTGATGTTTGGTATTTCAGTTGCTGCTAAAGTGTAGTGGTGTTTCCTCTTACGGGAAAACTAATTGTGTGCACACCCACTTGCCAACTTGTGTATTCTCTTTTGTTCTCAGACTTTGTTTCCTGGAAAAACAAGACACTACTAGCCTAAGTTTTTAGTTAGCTTTCAAACTGAATATCAGCCAGCAATGTGCCCTTGCAGCCAAGAGGGCTAATGGTATCCTGGGCTGTATTAGGATTCCTGCTAATGCTGAGTGATTTCCTTTGTTGCAGGTGGTATGGTCAAGAAAAGGACTACAATGTTCTAGTTATGGATCTTCTGGGTCCCAGTCTCGAAGACCTATTCAACTTCTGTTCTCGCAGGTTTACGATGAAAACAGTACTTATGTTAGCAGACCAGGTACGTACAAATCTTACTGTGATGAGGTTAAAAGCCCTAAAGTATTTTGTGCAACATGATTAAGTAGGTTAAATAATGTGTTACGCGGTGTTATATTTAGCCAAGTGAACACTTGACCTATATGGGAAGGAAGTAATGGTGGCTTCTGTGTGCTGGGGCATGCAAAGTAAATGTAGGCCTGCATTGGGAGGGCAGCACAGATACCAACTCCTTCATGCTCCAGATCTGGCAAATGGAACTATTCTAAAGTGTTGGGACTGCCATGGCTGGATTAACTCTTGCTATCAGCCGTGGGGGTGGTGTCAGAAGGTCTGAAGCAGTCTCTAGTTATGGCTGATCTGATTAACTGGAAACCTGTTACGTGTTGGCCAGCTGCGCTGACAGGTGGGCAACGTGCAAGTCTATGGGTCTGTTCTTATTGAATGTCACTGTGTACTCACAGCCTCCTGCAACTTCTAGTGCCAGACCACGAGCTAATAAATATGATTTTGCTGGTTGTGGTGCTTAAAGACAGTTTTTAAAGCTGTTGGAGAAGATGCCGTTCTACCTCAGACTTAATCAAGGCCTCTAAAACTGAGGTCTATTACTTAAGGCATCAGGTTTAGACTTTTTCTAGCAATTGAGATTATTTTTTTTTCAACTTGGTCATGAGAGGATAGCATTTGAAATGGCCAGCCATATTTATTTCTTGCTATTTAATAAATAGTTTGATTCTGCTCTCTTCAGCTATTTGAAAGGCAGTAAGGGTTTCTCAAGTTGAATTTTCAATGGTAGTTTAGTCTTCATCTAATATTACGTAATTGATGTTAGTATCAAGTTGTCACTTAGCCAGATGCTCGTAGAATCCCAGGCTCTTGGCCAAGGAAGCTCACAGTGTTTGTATGGAGACAAGGTCAGCTGTCCCTATTCTCAGCTGCCTTCAGTGAGCGATATGCTTGCTTTAGAGAGCCATTTGCCTGCTCAGTTAGAGCCTGGGTGTTACAGCATCTCCAGGGAATCTGTGTGGTTTTTCTGCAGTATTCTTTTGGATCACACTACATAGTTGTCATCCGGGAAGTGTAGATGGGATGTATGATGTCAGTGCATGGAACCAGCTTTTAGGGCATAGTCCAGTAGAACAGCTATCAAAGGTACAATGCTGTAACAATTCAACTCACTGAAGAGTGCATGAAGAGTGTTTTAGTAGCTGGAAAGCAGCATCACATCAATGCATGTGCTGTGATCTCACAAACAGGAAATCGTGTGACTGTATGTGACAATACAGATGTGCCACTTTCTCTACGTCTTCACTGCTGACTGTTATTTCTGGATCACAGTAGCCTAGATATGACACTATGGGCTGCGATCAAGTTGTTACTTGCTCTGTGAAAACTCTTACCTGGAAAAGCGATGCTTGATGATGAATGAATAACCGGATGAATGAATAACTGGGACGGGGGAGGGAATGAGCTTTTAAAATTGGCCTGTGGTAGGTATAGAAGACCTTTGTTTGAAGTAAGAAAAAGAAATTGCTCTTTAATGGGACATTATAGTTAGAACATGAAATTGAATGTCTAGGAAACAGTTTCGGGTATTTAATCTTCCATTTCCTGACCAAGATAATGGGATTTTAACATACAAGAAAGATAAATTTATTTGAACAGCATAAAAAAAAAACCTTTGGTTTTCATTAAGCAAATATAGAAAGTGAAGTTGCAGAGGAAGGTAACGCTAAAACTTCATACTTTCATTGAAGGTTTAAGTGAATTGTATTGTTCTCAATGAAATCTTACCTGTTTTGTTGCTTTTTTTTTTTACAGATGATCAGTAGAATTGAATATGTGCACACAAAGAATTTTATACACAGAGACATTAAACCAGATAACTTCCTAATGGGTATTGGGCGTCATTGTAATAAGGTTAGTCTTTGCTCTTTGTTTAAAAGGTCCAAAGGGAATGGTTATGTTACATTGCTAAAGCTGATGTTAAACCATGATCCTTTGATGTGCAATCTTGGGTTTCTCAGTGTCCACTTCTAAATACAGTGGCATGCACATGTGGATCTCAGATCCACTCTGGGAGAGGCACTTGATTTCAAGATGATTTCTAGGCTTGCAACAAGATTATAAACTAAGCCTAGAGAATACTTAGCTACTTTCCTCAATGATGGAGTTTCATTGTAGAGATAACTGTTGCAATAGCATGTTTTTTCTCAATGATAAAGTAAAATCTTATCTTTGGCATTGGGGCTGAGTTCCTGGGATGAAAAGAATTCATGCCAACGTGGGAGCACCTGACCTACCAGTCATCAGGGCATTAAATCTTGCAGTGACAGACTGGTAAAGAGAACTCTTCAGCCATCAGAATTGTGGATACAGCTAATAGCCAACATGTAGATAAATTGCCTTTATAAATAAATGATGTTATGCAAATATATTGATGGAAAACTGTTAAGTTGTAGAGTACCTGAATATGTTGTACAACAAAAAAACTGCTCTCAACTCTCAATTTACTTTGGCGGGGGGGGAAAGCAGGGGGGAGGGAAGTGGGCTGAGGTTGTTACACTTGTTTGGATGGGTAAATGTAGTCAGAAGTGCATGTTTCCCATTGAAAACCTTATATAGAAGAAAAATGGGTTTTATTTTTAGTTCTCTTGAGTGAAATATGCTTAATCCTGCAATTTGTATGTCGAGCTCGGGCAGACAGGCAGCATTGGCAATGCATTAAGCATGCTACCTTAATAGAAATTAACTTCAGGACAAATGTATGTGATCAAGCTGTTTATTGGAAGCAAGATTCCCACTTATCTTCTCTATATGCCATCAGAGAATGTCTCATCTCTTTAGGTACTGCTAGTGTTTAAAATGTTTACCTTTGTTTGCCTGTATGAATGCCAACTTCAGGGCCATGAACATTAGAAGGGAAAAGCTTGATTAACATGAGATAACAGCTCTTGTCTGAAGAGGTGCAGTGCACTGAATGTTTAGATCCAACCATTGTTGGAAAAGCTTGTAAATCCAGCTGAAAGGCAGTCTTCATGTAATTCTGTTGCTGTTAAACTTTGCTTGTTCCCAAGTTTCATACTTTCACTCTGTAGAGCTCTGTTTTTCTCTGCTGTGTTGAGCAGTTAGGCTCCTTAATTTTCTGGCATGACTTAGAGTATAACTTGAAAACTTTAATTTATTTTTTTCCTAGTTTTAGTTTCTGATTTCCAATTGTTCTTTTTGGGCCATTTTTCTATACTTTTGCACAGTCATGCTAGGTTGGCATTGCTGCACTCTTTCATCTTGATGTGGATTAATGGCCTAGAAAATGCTGCTGTACTTACTTTAGTGGAGAAACACCTTAGATTTGCATCAGCTGAAATGAAAAAATTCCCTATAAACCAATATATTTTTTTTTCCCATTAGCAGACTAGTTAGGGAGACACACAATGCTATGGTGGTAAACACTCTATGGGCACGGGCTTCGTTACTGTTGCAGGGTTGTAGAGATTAGGGAAGTAGTTCTTGACAAAGTACACATAATAGGTTTACATATGCAAAATGAGGAATAGGTTGCTTCAGCTTGGAACAAAGCGCTTTGTCTAGAGAACACTTGCCACCAGCCACCATACAATATTTACTTTGTTTCTTTCTGTAACTAAGTCTAGTTTGGGGTTGGTTTTTTTTTTAAGAGATGGCTACACACAGTTTAAAGAAAATTAGCCACAAAGACTAGAATAGCATGGTAATCTTGTTCCAGTAGCTTCCTGTCAGTTTTATTAAAAAACTATATTTTTTTCAAATTTTAATTTGGTCATTGGGAGAAATTTTGCTCCCGCCTTAAAAGATGAATTTTCAGCTCTGCTAGAAATAAGCCCTGCATGCTTATGAAAGTAAACTTTAAGGTGACTAAATGCCTTCTACCTCTTCCTTACTGAAGATTTACTTTTTCTAAATGTCTTTTGGGGGAAGGGCAGTTTGTGGAACCAAAGGATGCTTTTGTAAGCAAAACTTCAATTTCCTTTTTTAGTAGAGCCAAATGTCACCATTGCTATCCCTGGTCAAGGCAGTGCCATTTTGGAGCGGCTCACAGTTGAAATTTACCTTGTCACATCTTTCAAAATTTTCTCCTTAAAAAAAAATAAAAATAAAACATAAATAAAAAAAAGAACATACATAGTTTTTTGAAAACTACAGTGCTTGGTGGAAGAAGGATGGCATTTGGCTACCCTGTTCTTTCTCGAACGCCTCGGTGTTGCCTGTCTGCGCCGGCCATTGTTGCAATGTAAGCAATACTGTTTGATGCACTGCCACCCTCTATTGTTTGTTCAGTGTTTAGAATCTCCAGTGGGGAAGAGGAAAAGAAGCATGACTGTTAGTACTTCTCAGGACCCATCTTTCTCAGGATTAAACCAGGTCTGAACTGTCTCCTATTCCAACCTCAACCCCAAATTCATGTGCTTTATTTTTGTTTTGATTTTGTTTTGTTTTGTTCTTTTTTTTTTCTTCTGGAGAATGTAGACCTTGCAAAAGCACCTCTTATGTTGGCATTATTCAGACATACTTGGCAAACATGTAACATTACTAAGATGTTTCCCTGTGGCGCTTGTTTAAATTGTGGAATTATTTCTAAACTGGATATTAAAAAGGGCTAAATGTAAGTGCTTGATTTCAGATGCAGAAGCAGGTTTTACTTTTGTCCTGTAAAACTCAAAGGCAATCTGTTGAATGTGTTGAAGGATAGACATGCCACCCTAGTGAAGCGTGAGGGCTTCTGCTTGCCTTCCTGTAGGGTTCCTGCAGTGTCTTTGAATACACAGCGAGATGTTCTGTTATCGCTTCAGCCAGACACCTTCCCTTGCAGTTTTTGTTCAAAAATCTTTCCAAATATGTAATAAGGACTCTTGTATTTTCATCCATTGTACTTAAAAAATGAAATTACTCCAACAAGCTGTGTCTTGGAAAAGCATGGGCTTATCTTGTAGTGTTAAATGTAGTACTCCTGACTCTTTAAGAGGAGATGAATTGGAAAGAAATGAAGACATATGCCAGTTCATAGCAGGACAGCTGGAAATTGCTGAATATGAATCATAGCTCAGGAGTTTGGCCATAGAATCAGTCCGTAGCTTTCCACAATGATAGTCTTCACGTATTAAATCCCAGGCAGCTTGCTGCTGTATGCGAGCTGACAGACTTCTGTTGTCTACTGAAACTTTCTTATCAGTCGAGGCAGAGGCTTTGATCTACTTCTCTAGTTGCTCTTGGCAAAAATCTTGCCCTACTTCTCCAGTTTCCTGCTGATTGTGCAACAAACAGAATTAAGGTGGTATGAGGTTATCTGTGGGAATACGTCTGTGTTCCTGCTGGCTGGCGTTAGTACGTTCCGTGCTCATCCAAATCGGGCTGTGTCTTCCAACTTAACTCTTTGCAAGATGGACTTACTCCTTTGCCTTCGACTCATCTGGAATAGGAAATACAGAATGAGCTGAAGCTAGGGAACAGAATAAACTTCCCTGGAGAAATCAGTGTTTTAAAATAACATCCAGTTATTTGACTAGTGTAGAACAGGTCTGTGTTGCTGAATTGATTCTTTTTTTTCCTAAGAGGTTCTACCCATAGCTGTTGAGAGATCGCAGAATTATCTTGTTCAGGTCTAATATCGAGAGCTTGCAGCAGCGGTGGAAGAGGCAGACCATCATTTACTTTTATAACTCTGTTGAAGAAAGTAGCCATACCAAGTTGGTGCTAAACAAGACTAGACACCAGCTATTTATGTATTACAGGCACACTTCCAGTGTTAATGATTTTGATTCATGAACTGTGACTTTGTCCCTCCATACCATTAACGTCAAGATCCCCAGGATTACAGAAAGCATATGAAGACTTTGAATTGTTTAAAGTGTTTGTAACTAAACGTGCAGTGAAAATATTTCTGCCTGATGTGTAGAGTATTTGGTTTTCTGTCCTTCTCAAGGCATAGTATTTTGCTTATAATAATGGGCAAAGGCCCTGCAAAAGTAGCTGTTGCCAACTGTACATCAGAGGCTGTCATCAGACCAGAGAGCTTTAATCGGGAAACAAGGGATTGCATTTGAGTTCAAGCTTTGCTTCTAGGAAGGTTGCATTTGAAGTATAGTAATCACATAGAAGCTTTGTACTATCTGCTTTAGGAGTTCAGTATGAAAACCACTAATTTCCTGGTAGCTGGAGAAGCTACCATGAGCTGGTGTCCATGCTCACTAAGTGAATAACAACTCTAGTGGTAGCTGTGGTGGGTGCAGCAAAGACCCCCACTTTCCTGAGCTGTGACCAGTGTAGTTGACATAAAAACTTGGGTTTACCTCCTCTTGTTCAAAGCATTCTGGACTTTCAGGGTGACTTTCATTTCCTAGGGAAAGTGTCCTTTCACTAGGACAGCAAATGTGGAATTGCTGTGCTTTGTGGTTGCGTATAAATCGTGGCAAGACTTCAACTCAAGGTTTTCTGCTCCAAATTCAGGGGCTTAAGGGTTTTTTTAGCTTTGTTTTTTCCTGTCTAGACTTTATATTAGAAAAATCTTCTTCAGAATTCTAAAACATACCTACTGTGCAACTCAGAAACTTTGTCTTTCAGTATCTTTGATACTTCTATGTCAAGTGTCACTTTATAATTCATGGCACTTCCATTGTGCTGGAGTGACCCTTTGTTTCAGTCTTGGATGCAGGCTTACCTGTGTATCCATCTCCAGTACTTGTTTGCATTTAAAGCTGTATCTTCTGTTCTGGAATCACCTTCAAGATGATACTGAATAGATTTTTACTGAGAATTTCTTGAATTTTGTGTTCTCTCCATCATCATCTTCCCCACCCAAGTTACTTTTGCAGTACTCATTAACCTGTAGTGGTTGTAGTCACTGATCCTATAGTATTAATCCAGCGTTTGAATCAGGAGGTCAGCCTGATTTGTAGTTTGAAGACTGATTGCTAGAATTTGAAATGTTCCTTACATACTTCAGCCTCAGCTTCTTTTGCCTAGTCCTGAACTCTTGTCACAAGAAGGTACAGTCTTGTATTAACCTTTGTAGATAGGCTGGCTGGTAGCTCACTAATTAGCACGCACTCAGTTGTTGCTAAATACCAAGTCATTAGGCAAGCTTGGTCATTAGAAACCTAAATTGGATTCCATGTACTAGGCTCTAGCTTCCTGGCTGTATTAATATCATCAGCGAGCGTGTCGTGCTGCTGTGATAGTGTTCTGGTAGTCTTAAAATGAGCATATGATTGAAAGCCAGATGTCTTGTTTGCTGTTGAAGGTTTTGGCCTCATGCTCTGCAGAATGGCCAGTGTTCTTTATGAGACATAGAGAAGATTACAGGATGTGCATCATTTGCATTAAGCTGCTGAGCTGCCATTAACTATCTGTATGTGTAAACTGCTCTAGTGTGAGTGGGGTTTTGTGAAGTGTGCTTTTGCACATACTAGTGTCCTTCCTAAATTGTGCACTGTAGTTATCGAGCTAATGTGGTACAAACTACAATAGTAACATAAAATAGTTGTAGAACTAAGCTACGGATGCTGAGTAGCACAATCTAATCTAGTCCACTGAATTGAGAAAAGGCTTCAACTAATTCACTGAGTTTTGAACTGGCTAGTTAAAGCTAGTTGTGACTGCACTGTTACTTTGCTTCCTCTTAACTGTAGGCTGTTACATTGTGTGGTTGTCTTAAAATGTAGCCAATGCCTAGTGAAAGAGATTGGGGATTCCTTGCATTGTATAGCAATGTAATCTGTTTTCATTTTTCTTTAAGTTATTCCTTATTGACTTTGGTTTGGCCAAAAAGTACCGGGACAACAGGACAAGGCAACACATACCATACAGAGAAGACAAAAATCTCACTGGCACAGCTCGATATGCCAGTATCAATGCACATCTTGGCATTGAGCAGAGGTGAGTTCAAGGAGATCACTGCTGTGCTTTTGGAGGCTGCAAGATGATCTTATTTGTAAGCTGCTGAAGTATTGGAACTAATTTTGTATGAATAACTGTATATATCTCTTTGCAATTGCTTTTCTTTTTGGCTGCTTGTGCAAGGGTAGGGGAAAAATCTGAGCACTTAATTTGCTTCTTGCAGGCATGAGGTGGATGTTCTGCATACTGTTTAGGGTTGGGTTTTTTTTAAGGATAAGATACTTTTGTGTGGATGTGTCAGAGGACCTTCACAAATAAAATGGTGCACTTTATTCACTGTGTTGGTACCTGTTAATGCCACTGCTGACTGACTTGAGAGGCAATTCTGTAGCCAGAAAGGGTATTCCAAAGCTGGTGTCTGTGTCTTCTAACCCTCCCTCCAACTTAGTAAACTATTGTTTATCCTTCTTTCCTACAAGCAAGACTTAAAGGTCTACTTCACTCACTCTGTATTTTAATTTGTTACACACAACCATAGTTGAGGCTGTGCGTGTATGTACACTTGTGTGTATATATGTTTATATATTTGAGCTTTGCTTAATCAACAAATGTTTATCATCTGGATCAAAAACATGTTGCTACTACAGTATCTCAGCAGTGGTCCAGTGGAGATAGCACTTCAGTGTTGCTAAAATGTATGTTAGGTACTCATGAGAGAGAGGCATCACTTCCTTCCTTGCCTATATGCCTAGATACTGTAATATATAAGGGTAATAATACGGATTTGCCACATGATGCTGAGGTTTCTTAGACATAGTTACAACTTCCATGGTCAGAGGTCTCTGCCTCTGACCTTCGGTTTAATCAAGAAGGGAATGATAGAATTTCCAGTGGTCAACTTCAACAGAACATGTAACTTACAAATATTTGTTTCTTTCAAATGCTCCATGTTTCCTCTTTGCTTTAATTTCCTGAAGGTTCCTTAAGTGTGTTTTGTTGTCCCTCAGTGTCATTATTTAAGCCTACTTGACATGTGGGTCAAGCAGGGTAAATGACAGGTGCCATTTCTAAAGTACGTACATCTCATAGAACCCAAGCTGTTCTTGGACTGTAACGTGTCCTCACAAGGAGGGAACTGCAAAGAACTACAGCTTTTCAATTTAGTTGTAGGTCTTGTACTATCTCTGCTGGTACTGGTAATTCTAATATAATTGGAAATGTAGCTTGGTGCATGCTAAAAGCTATTCAGCTGTTTAGATCAAGCCAGCAGTGAGGCAAACAGGTAATATATTCCTGTAATCAAGAGAAACCAGTCCTGAAGCTTCTGGCAGAATATTTCAACTGTTAGTGCTGTATTTTAACTGTTACAGAACATGTTCTCCCATGTGTAATGACAGCTATTCTCAAGGAGCTGATTGCAATGTTACCCATTCCTTGTTTTAGTAATGGAGATTATTGTCCTGTTTTCCAAATCCTGAAAATGGCTTTCATCTATATGCTCAAATATATATCCATTACAGCCTTACAGAACTAAATGTTTCCTACAAAATCCTGAAATTAAACATTAAAACAATGAAGTGAATGGGGGGTGGAAACTATTAATCCCTTCATTACTTCTGGATTTACCACTGCCTTCTCAGAAAATGGCGTTTTATGTCATGGCTCCATACCATTCACTGAATCCTATTGATGATTAAAATCTGCAATTGTAATAGAATTAGCAAGTTTTTCAGGTTGAAATTTGTGGTCTTAGTCTCTTTTTTTATCCCTCTGTCTTTGGCTGTGGTTTCATGTTAGAGCTGAGATGACCTCAGAGCTAGCTGCTGTCAAGAGGAGTGAACCAGTTTTCCCTTCCTGACCCCTTCATACAGCAAGTGCTTTTCTGTCCTTGTGGTGAAATGGCTTAGGGAGCCAAGCTGGTTTCCTTCTGGGATAGATCCCTGAACTGGTTCCCCAAAGCGTCAGAGGGCTGAAACATGAGTTGAGTGGGTGACAAACAGGTCATTCCGGTGATAATTAGTGGTTATTTTGGGTTGGCTATAACATAAAGCATCACCTACAACTTCTTTCCTCTGATACCAAGATCTGGAGGTAGCTCTCTCCAGGTTCTTACAGATTATTCTCACTTAAAGGGAGCTGTTTTACCCTCACCCATACATACAATCCTGTTTGCAGTACTGCTCTCAGCCTTTTATTCCCACGTGTGGGTAGTGTATGTGTGTAGTCTTTCCTGCCACCATTTAAATACCTCTTTTGCACATCTGCCTGGGTGGCAAAGCAGCAGAGTTGGGCTCTCTTGATGAGGGAGCTGGGAGGAGAAAAATAACATATATTGTCTTGGCTCATGTCAAATAGATGTCAGCTGCAGAGGGTTGGTCAGAGGAAAAATCTGCTTCTACCATAGCTGAGAAGAGGCAACTTTGCCAAGAGGAGAAAAATCACAAAGCACTTTTTCCACTTTAGTAAACTACTAGCCTTAGAAATCACAAAAGCTGTGCAGCAAAGTATGATAGTGTTTGTGTGGCTAAAGTGTGGATCTAGAGCATATGTAGTACAGGAAGCATTTGAAGCCTTTTAGATGAGAGTTTGAGTGCAAATTCTCAGTGAAGTCTATGGGTAAATAACTTTTGAGTTCTCTAGCTGCCTTGAAACAGACTTCTTGTGGGAAGAAGGCAGAGGCACCTTTCTAAATATTGCTTGTCTCTTAAAAAATCATGGTGGCAATTCAGGATTTTTTGACAGAATTGAGGAAAGAAAGGAGTTGCACCCTTTGGGGGCAAGATGTTCAGCATTGGTCCCAGACCAAGGGAAGGTTCAGGGCAAAATAGTCTTTAATGAAGTTAAGGCTAATGTCATGTATCTCTGTTAACAATGCATTCCGTGGTTCCTGCAGGTAAAGCTTTAGTTTTTATCCGAGTTACTTAAATGGGAAAGACATGTAATGTTTTATTTTTTATTTTCCAAAGTTTTTGTTTCCCAAATTATTCTAATGTAACTGCAGATGGAAACTTGCCACGCACAATGCCTACTGTCTATTCTTTGCTTCAAAAATGAATAGGATCATCTTCCTGCTTGTGAAGACTTGTTACATATCTGCCAGTGGAATCCTGAAAACCTAGATGTCTTAGCTGTATTAGAAAGAGACCTTCCTTTGCATCAAAGCTTAGGTTTTATTCCTTAATTATTTTTTTTAATTTTGTAATGCTTGCACTGTTTGGAATAAAGTACGAAATGTCAAAAGTTGTAATTCATTGTGTTCTTCCTCTCTATCCAGTCGTCGAGATGACATGGAGTCTCTAGGCTATGTATTGATGTACTTTAACAGAACCAGTCTGCCTTGGCAAGGATTAAAGGTAGGTTATGTTACTTTTTTTTTCCCCACCCTTTTTTTTATTTTTTGGGAGTCATGCTGCTGCCTGCAGGTATGGATAGGTGGTTGTATAGAACGTTTAGCTTCAGTTACACAAAATGGTTTTTCCCAAGTCATGATATTTATAGAATGTAGAAGAAATGTTCTTTCTGCTTCCCTTGCAGCAGGCAAAATGCCTATTGTTTGACTGTCTTAAAATTTATGCCAAACAATAGCTTATGTCATCTTTGCAAATTATTATTGTCTTGTTGTAGGCTGAGGTCCTCTTTGGGAAGTAGAAAATAACATTTAGTGGCTTTTTGAATTACTATAGAGAGCATGGAAATAATCTCTGGCCTAGCAAGTTCAGCTTCAGTGGTATCTTCAGTCCAGTTTATGGTATGACTGAACAATAGCTGCAACAGACTCGTTTCGAGTGTTATCATGTATGGTGGCCAAGTACAAGCATGGCAAATAGTTCTTATTTCTGTTCTGTAGACTTCAGTGATTTGTTCTCCTGATTTAATTGTTTTTCTTCCTCCATGTGAGAGTTGTGTAACTCAAATGGTGTTGCAGCTGCAAGTTTTCTAAAAAGACAAGCAGCTTGTGAAACACTAGAACTCTTCAGCTGCAAATGAATGTAATGGCTGCTTACTGAAACACGCAGGCAGCCCTTGAATGGGGTACTGAGTGGGAATTAATAGAACTTTGGCAAATGGAAATGCAAGTCTGGTCTGTTTAATGGACAAAAGCAGCAGCTAGAACTACACGAGCTGTGCCATGTGATGGAAGCATTAGACTGCGACAAATGGTATTAAACTGTGTCCAAATCTTAATACCAGATTGACCTTCATTCTGTTTGCAATAAGTGTGTGGGACTTGGAGATTTCACATAAAATACTTATGGTTGACCAAAGGATTTCTGTCATTTTTTTTTGCTACTGTCGCTGTTAATCCAGTGTTGCACAATATCTCTTATATTGTGACCTACATGTTCCACAGGCTGCAACAAAGAAGCAAAAGTACGAAAAGATTAGTGAAAAGAAAATGTCCACTCCTGTTGAGGTTTTGTGTAAGGTAAGAGTTTCCAAATGATATCACACTGTGAAATGGAAGTTCTTTTCTTTCTTGGTTGTGGTTTTTTTTTTTTAAACTAGAGCCAATATATTAGGCTTACATGGCATTTGCTGCTGAATAATACTTGGCAGTCATGCGTGCCTTGTGTTTGGCCACCCACCATGACTCTCAGTATATGTAACAGGGCAGGCATTTGCTGCTGTTTCTTGGTGTAGTTTGTGCCACCATCATTCCAGTTCTTGGTAACTGTTGGCTGTGCAAACTCTCCAGCTCTTAGGTGAGGCATGTTAATTTCTTCGACTACTACAGTGAAAGTTCTACATGTGCCCTCTTGTGTAAATAAAACCAAGGTAGAGCTGTACAGCTTCCCCATATATACTTGTTTCTGCCTCTTCAAGATTGTCTGTATCTCAAATTGAGGCTGTAGTGGAATTGGATGTCAAGTGATCATTAAAGCTGTTGCAGAATGACATTTCTCCAATGCTATCCTTTGGGTCTTAAGGTTTCTCTTCAACTGTGGCAGCCACATGCTTGTTAAAGGTCTTTGAGGGCACGTGGTAGTTTTTGCCCATGAAACAGCAGCACCAGGGATTGCACTTCCTAGTCATGCACATTTATATACCCTTACAGTCTGATGACATCTTCCAAACTGTTGAACTGTTGCACCCCATGTTTTCTTTCTTGTTGTACAGCACTATATGCTGTTTACTTAATTAGGCTTTAATATAGCATTAAATGTATCAATATGTGAAGTAAGGAATCTTTGAAAGAAGTCTTCACACTTAATAACTGTTAACTGACCTTGCCCCTGGTATGCTCAGGTACATTATCAAGGAAACTTGAGTGGAATCTTGTAAGAGAGAATTACTACTTATTTCAGAGACCTAGTTAATAAGAACTAGGTTTAATTAGGATGAATGAAGTGCTTTATGTTGTATATTGAAGGTTTTGGTAGCAGAGCACTTGTGACTGCAAAACATGCATCAAGTAACAATTCTGGGGAAGGAATGTGTATTGGTAACTTGCCAATCAAATCCATCTTCTGAAATACAGAATAAATGAATAACTAGAGGCAAAGTGGTATCTACTCAAATGAGTCTTCAGCCATTTTTTCTCTGCTGTTATAGACAGAAATAGAGCTTTTAGCTTTCTAACAGGGTTGTTAGAGCTTTTTGCTTCAAGCCGTGGCTTGATTAACACTGTTGATTTACAGGGATTCCCTGCAGAATTTGCCATGTATCTGAACTACTGTCGTGGCCTGCGCTTTGAAGAGGCACCAGATTACATGTATCTGAGGCAATTATTCCGTATTCTTTTCAGGTCAGTCTCAAAGTGGAAAAGTACTGAAATTTGTCAGTGCTTTACCAGTTGGTAACCGCTCTGGGGGACTTGCACTGCAGAGGGCTGCTCTGTATGTGTATGGTGTAGGGAGTTCTGGGACTGTCTTTCCGTTTCAAAGTATAAAGACCTGAAAAATACCGTTCAACATTAAACGTGAAGGGAAAGATTCTCTTTTTAAATTGCGTGATCTGACCACTAATACTAGAAGGTTGAGCTTCTAGCTTCAAGTTCCATTGCACATGGCTTAAGAAATTGACCCCTCGGTAGAAGCATTTGAAGGTTTTTATGTTTGAAGACTGGTGATGGGACTAGCAGTGGTGCCCAGGAGATGGATTTCAGTGGAGGGGAATAGTGCTCTTTCAGTGAGCTTGTTGGAGAAAGCAGAACATAAACTCAGCCTTGTGGAGTGAACAGTATCTGTTCAAGAAGAGCTCGGACTAATCTCTCAAGAGTCTCCCTCCAGGTTTCTGGAATCCAAAGCAATGTTTATTCAATGGTCTACAATACTGCAGTCTTTCCTTAAAACTATATAGATTAAAAAGGAAAAGGCTGAGAACCTCAGGGCAGACAAATGGGTAATCTGGGTTGTGACGAGGGCTACTTCTACAAATATGGACTTCTGAGTTAAACGGTGAAGACAATGCTGCTTGATGGTATCTGAGCTTTTCTTCAAGAATCCTTTTAAGTTAGTAATACTTAGCATTTATATACCATTCATAATCCTTAAAGCAGCTTCCAAATACAGTTACCCTCTAGTTCTGGGTTTTCAGCAAAGGCTTGGTATTAGCAATACGGAAGTTATGATGTGTTACAGTAAAGTATTTCACTCTTTTCTAGGACCTTGAACCACCAATATGACTACACATTCGACTGGACAATGTTAAAGCAGAAAGCAGCACAGCAGGCAGCCTCTTCCAGTGGGCAGGGGCAGCAGGCCCAAACCCCCACAGGCAAGCAAACTGACAAATCCAAGAGTAACATGAAAGGTTAGTAGCCAAGAACCAAGTGACGTTACAGGAAAAAAAATTACACTAATTTGGACAATGTCGGCAATTTAAGTGTTAGATCAAGGAGGTGGTTTAAAAAATATATTTGGCTATTAATTTAAAAAGCAAAAACAACAGACGTCCTTGGAGAATTTGACTACTAACTTTATACCAAAATGTCCTTGTTCTTCATATCATTTCTTCTGGGGATGTTGGGTCATTTTAACCACTGCATCTTTTGCTCCCACATTAACCACTTTCCAAAAACAAGAAACTGACTTGGTGTTGGGAATGTGACATTTTTATTTATTTTTCTTTATATATATACATATATGATACATATATTTATATATGTATAAATATATTAGACAATCCAAAATCCTAGACCTAACACTTCTTAAGGGATAATTCTCATTAACTAGGCAAGGATCTAGAGACTTCGGGTTCTACTCTGTTCCAGCTGGTACAATGCTGTGGGTTTGCTTCTGTTCTGTATGCCTCAAACATTGGTAACGGAAAATTGTGAATGATCTGGCTTCCTCCAGTGGGTTTTCATTGAGACATCTGGTCCAGAGTTAAAGGAGAGGACCAGTGAGCTCAAAATGTCTTGCCTAAATCCCAGAATAACCCTGAACTGCTGTGGACTGCCAAGTCACAATTTTCTGAAGTATGTGGATGCTCTGGGGTGGGGCTTCAGGTTTCTTGACTATTTTTAATGTTTCTTAGGTTATGGTTTCAAAGGGAAATGTTGTGAAATGTTCAAAGTGTAACTGTTTAAAAAACTGAAAACTGAGTTCTGAAAAGGCACATACAATTATTTTTCTACACATTCATGAAGCTTTTTAAAAAATTTTGTGATGTAAATCTGGTAAGTAGCTAGAATGAAGCTGCTAGGGCTAGTGACTATTGCAGCCAGTCTTGTAATAAAACTGATGCCCTGAGATGAGCTGTGGATAAAATTGGAGCTAACGAGGTGAGAGTGAGAATAGAGAAGCTGATTTAAATTACTGCTGCGGAGGTAACATATTGAGGTATTACTGCTGCTTACTATTCTTCAGCACATTCTTGTCTTGACTATCATTTTAATGTGTAAAACTATATATAAAGTTAACACGGCAGACTTGGAAGCCAAAGAAATGCAGAAATGTTTGCAGTAAAGTTACCAAAACATTTTTTTTTTCCACATATTGTGGCAGCATTTAAACATTACCAGGTGGCTTTAGTAGAAATAGCTATCTAAAAATATGACAATTCTTCATTTTTCTAGAAGTGAAATACCTGCTGGTCTTTCCAAGATTAAATCTGAAATGATTTCTTGAAGGGAAAAAAAATTTTCCATAGGATACCATTGAATGTCAAATTATTTGCAGCACAAAGAGTCCAACTTGTTTGGCTGGAGCTGATGGGTGTAGCAACACTGAAGGCTGTAAACCAGTTCCTTCAGCTGTACTACCAGTACGTAACAGAGTTGGTGATTAAGTGCCTGGGCTTAGATTGCTTCCTGAAATACAGAAGCTCTGACTGGAGTTCAGAACTCATTACTGAACCCAGCCTGATGTCAGGGTGTGGAGAGGTTGGCTGTTAGAGCAGGAGGAAATAATTTGAGCAAAAATGTGTATTCTTCTCAATGTTGTGTGTTTAAAGTGAAGATCTTGCAACAGGTGATGATCTGTAAACAGACACTGCCCTGAAAATCAAGTTGTATGCACTAGAAATGTTATTTTGCTGGTGAAGTAGCTTTAATGTGCCGCTCCTGGCTCAGGTGGTCTCTCACCAAGTGCTATACCGTAAGAGAAGAAAAGGTCATTGTAATGATTAACTGTCTGCACTTTCTAGTGATGATTTAGTGACAGAGTGCAAAGCTGCAGCTGACTGACAAGTGTGAGTAACGGGGAGGCTGTCTTGCAGTTGAACCTTACAAACCATTTCTGCTTCTTGATGACTGTCCTCATCTCGCTGTCCTCCAGTAACGAGGCCCATTGCTGTAGCTATGGAGAGGTTGTTCTTTTTCTAGCAGAACTTCATTGGCTTTTGCATGGAGCAACAGCCTTCTGGGGGAGTGAATCTCTCCTTCCCTGCCTGCATCATGAAGAAAAGACTTGTGACCTTTGGACTGCTCAAGCTGTGATGTCAGCACAGCATTAAAGTAGCGCTTGTCAAACATCTGAAGACTTCCCCAGCTTTCTAAAATAGCTTAGTCTCTTCATCACAGTAAAGATTCCAGCTTTCTAAAATATTACATGCCTTTTTGTGAGAAATATTGCCTGTTAAAGAAGATTTTCTGAACAAGCTGAGCTCAAGCAGGAGGCTGTGTGGCTTATATGTTGCTGTCACATTGAAGATCAATGAAATGCCTGGTTTATTTTTTCTGGAGTTCAGTTAAATTTTCATGTAGTTGCTGTAGCAAAGCCTTTGCTGAAGTGGCTTGAAAGGCTTCATGGCATCAAACTGTACTACTCTTGTAACTGTATCCAGTTTAATGAGAGTACTGCAAATAGCAATTTACAGATGGATTTATTGGTTAAAATCTTGCAGTATACTCTATAAAGTGCAAGTACTTTGAAGATGTGCATCTTGGGAGTGGGACAGGGGGTGTGTGAAATATTAATTCTTTCAAATAATGTCCAGAGATTTAGATGATCCAGATTATTTGGACAGTGTGCTCATTTGTGGATATTCCTGGCTGCTTTAACTCAGCTCCATATTAAACCATCTCACTGAGTCCTCTAGGTTATTCAGGCTGAATATTCTGTGTGATTCCAGGATAGCCTGTTCTGTCAATGGCCTTTTTGCTCTTTTATTATTTTTTTTCCTGTCCCTCTCTGGAACCCTGTGCAGTGTCTTTTGTAACAACAAGATCAGCTGTTTTTGAACTTGGGAGAGGTGAACTGTTTCAACAGACAGAGCTTTTCTGCTGACTCTGGGAACTTTAGCTCTCAGTCTCTCGACAGTGCAGCAGTTGTTCAGGTGTGATCTGTAACAATGCTTACACTCAGTTTCCCTCAGTCATAAAACTGACTCATGCAGTCAGTCTCCAGGATAAAATCTATCAGTTCAACTTGCGAGAGATGTTTTTAATTCACTTCAGTGTCGCGTTCTGTGAGCCTGTCAGCAATCTCGTTAGCATTTGCTGAACACCTATGGTCGTGGCAGCATTTCTCAGAACAGACTATTAGTTCACTACTTCAGAAGTAGCCAGTTGACAGCCAAAAACTTTTCACTGCTTGTCTCTGCAGCTACTTAGTAGAGAAAAAGTTTGAACGCTTCTCAAGTAGAGTAGCTTCTTAGAGTATGACTGAACAGTTACTTTTCCCCCATTGATAAGATCTGCAGCTATAGTAATAACAAACCAATTCGAGTATCCCTCACGTAGCATAGAGATTATCAAAGTTTTGGGTTACACCCTGGAGGGACAAGGAGTGATGAAGGTGCAGATTTGAGCTGGCCCTGTCTATGGTGAAGATGTTAAGAGAGATGCCGGCAAAAAGTCTTCAGCGTGTTCTTCATACTGGCAAAGTCTTGTGTGCTACGTGAACATCTGAGCATCTCATTTGACAGCTGTAGGTGGGCTGGATTTGGGAACACTTCTATGTAGTCTTAGAAGGACTTGCAAGGGATGTTGTGAGTTGAATCCAGTTCCCTATTGCTCTGCAGAGGTGGGCATTCTCCTGCTCATAATACCTTGGATTTGAGGTGTTGTAACAAATGGCAGTGTAAGATTTGTTAGCATACTCTTCTTCTCACAGAATCACAGAATCTTCATGGTTGGAAGAGACCTTTGAGATCGAGTCCAACAATACAGGATCCCATTCTCATTTGAAACATCCAGGCTTCTAAAGAAATTACTTGATCTGTTTCTTTCCACACTGGGAGCACGCTCCTCCTTTGTTGACTTAGTTTGGGCTGCTTTGATGGAGAAAGTGGTTCAAATAATGAATCAATGTTCACTGCTGAACATGCTAAATGGAAAAAAGTGTATCTTTTGTTTGTATGCATCAAGTAAGGATTATGAATGACTTCATGTCAGTGGAACTAAGGAGTCACTGGGGTTTCTCTGAGAATTTGCACTCAAGTGGGAAAGACTGTCTTAATTTTGGTGCAGGATTTGTTTTTTTAGAATTGCTAGTGCTAGGTAAAGAGAATTGTCCTTCAGTGCATTAAGACTGGGTTCAAACAAAGCTATTGAATCTTCTTACCTGTAGCCTAATCTGGAACAGTTAAAGCTGTGCTCTGGGTACTATCCAGATACGTTTTTGTTTGAATGTCAGGCTGCGTTTAAGACTTGTTTGCACTTGCTTCTCTCTGGATGACAGCACAAGCTATAGCTGAGGTCAGCTTTCTCTGTATTTCACTCTGAAGAGATTTCTGTTGCAAAAGCTTAGCTGTTGCTCAAATGAATGCATGCATCGACAGAATACCATGCTGTTTGGAGGGCATCCAGAACGGAAACTTGCTTGGCAAAGTAGTCTTTCGTTGAGACTCCTGTTACCTCTTTAAAGCACAGTGCCACTACCTGAGTCACCAGAAATGAGTGTATAAGCAGTCACATGAAGACTGGCTTAGCTTGCAGTAACTGGTTCTTTGAGATCTCTCTATGTATTTATTCCTTTACTCTCCCTTTTCCATAATGTCTTGAACTTGTCATTTGGAGCCTGGAATTTTAAAATAATTGTTCTTGACTCCCCACCTCCCCTGTCAAATGTGGTTTCCCTTGTCCTTCCAAGGACAGAAGGTATGCTAGTTACCCTCAAAGGTTCTCGCTTCTGTTCTGGTTGCCCAGAGCATCGTACATGTGAGCATGTAGTGAGCACCAGTTACTGTAAGGTAAGTTATTCCTGTTCCTTTTCTGTCTGTGTGACACTGCTGTACTGCGTCTCTGAAGAGCACCACTGCAATCAGATGACAGTTTGACATTCAAGGATATAAACACGAGACATTGCAGACAAGTAGAAAACAATCCTATGAAATTACATCCTGCTTCCTAGTGGCAATAACACATCTTGTTTTCAAACTGTTGGCCTGAATTCCTATTTAAGGAATGTGACATCCAGCTGGTGCCTTAGCCTGTTCTCCAGCACAGCAGTAGGTAGGAGTGAGAGGTGTGTGCTGGAGCTAAAGCCTGGTGGCAAGTGCTGGTTAACTTTGGAAAGGGACACCAGGAACTCTGCAGTTCTGAGACGGAGCAGCATTTTCCCCTTTGAATGACCATAACTGCTATTTAATTCTCCTACTGTGAAGGCTGTTTCTCATTTTCATCCCGTGTCAGTAAGTTGCCCTTGTGTTTATCTTGCAGGTTTCTGAGCATGGCGAGGATGGGACAAAGCAGAGCAGATCGGAGCAGGACTTGTCACTCCCCAAATCCTAGAAATTTTAGTTCATACGTACACTTGCCAGTGGCTGTGGGCAACCATTTACTTGGTGTAAAGAACTTAATATCAGTATAAACTGGCTCTGGGCAGTGTCAATGATGCTGCACTTTGAGTTGTAGCAGCTGTAATTGTGAATATTACTGAGATAGTGAAACATGGTGTCCAGTTTTCTATTGCATTTTTTTCAAGTGGAAAAGTTAACTAATGGTTGACACACAAGTGGAGAAAATTGTGCATATGCCAATTTTTGTTACCTTTTTACTTTGAACTACACTGCTTATGAGATCTCATTGTTTTGGAAGAATGGCATGAACAGTCTTCGGCAACAGTTGTGATAATTGTAAATGCTCACAATTGTGCACTCTTTTCTGGTTATTCCTCCCTGGGTTTTGAAAGTTGTACACTTAAAACATTCTTAAAGTTGTTGGCTTCTATGTGCAACATACCAAGCCAGCTGACATGGTAGTAACCAAAGATTCCAGTTTTTAAGCGTATGAAAGACTCTGCCTGCTTACCTGTGCTAGAAATAACAGCATCTAAAGTGAAGACTTAAGAGAAACTTAGCGACTACTAGATAATCTTTAGGACTCTGCATTAACTCTATAATGTTCTTGGTATAAAAGGAAAAACAGCATATTTGTCACAAAATTTAGTTAACATCTTACAACTGAACCTGTATGTAAGTTGCTTAGATAAATGTAATCACTGTAAACATCTATATGATCTGGGATTTTGTTTTTATTTTGAAGCGGGAGCTTTTTTGTTTACAAGTTCATTAAAAACTAAAAACTGTTTCTGTAAGGAAATGAGATTTTTTTTTTTTAATTTGCCTTGTTAATTCAGTTTAAGAAATCTGCATCACCCTGTTTTTAAACCAAGTTTTAAGGCCATTTGTTAAGCAAAAGAAGTCATATTTCTTTCTAAATCATTTTAGATTTAGTGTTGTAACTTCCTCATTTTGTTTTTAAATAAATTTTGTATTTTTTCCTTGAGGGGGAAGGGGCAGTCTTGCATTTTTATAACTTGTTGTTTGAGACCAGCCCTCTATACTAAGATTGGATTTTTTTTTTTTAAAACGAAATGGCATCTTTTGCAGACCCAGTACTGGCAGCCTCCGAGCGTTGCCGTGTCATGCATCGGCTGGACTGACTTGTGATTGCTAGTTTTGAGAGAAATTTGAATGGAGTATTTGGATGGTTTTAAACCAAGGCATTTTCTTTCAAGTTCTTGTGAAGTGGATATGACCAGATTTACTCTTGTTCTAGGGGACAGCCTCGCACCATGCAGAGTTCACATTGGTTACTGCCCCAGGCTGTCTTCCTTCTCACTCCTATTCTAGCCCAGCTGAAAGAAAGAAATACTTTTATTGCTGGTAATTCTTTAACAGTGTAATTTATTCCTTTATAGCATGTCAGAATAAATTAAAAAAATGTCTGAAAATGCTGCCAGATGCCTATTGTGTAAATGTTATTTGTATGTTAGCTTTTTAGACAGTTTCTATGCATGTAGCAGAGTTTCTGCTCACAGTTCATATTTTTACTGTTTGAAAAGGTCTTTCATTTTGAAAACCGTTTCTTCAAGATCTTAATACTTGCACTGTGCGCTCTCTGTCACCACGGAGCGGTGATCTGGATCAAGGCCGCGCTCGGCGGTCACTATGCATACTCCCTTTACGAGAAGGATCTGCCCTGAGAAGATGTTAGACTTTAGCTGGAGAACATTGTGTGCTAATAAACATTTGTATAGATAATTTGGGAGTACAGGGAGGCAAAAGTCTGCCAGGCTTCAGAGATACCGGTGCACATTTGGAAACTTCTCTTCTGAGTCAGAGCGGTCTCTCTCTGTTACCTGGAAGGTGGAAGAAGAAACGTAGCTCATTCTTCTGGCTAGGATGTTTTCCTGGGCCCCGAGCATGGCCCTATCTGAATAAGGATGATTTACAAGCAATGCCTCCTATGAAAACTGGTATGTTTCTAAGAACTGGTATCTAAAATATGATGTTATGACCTTACATATGATTTCTACTGTCTAGGTAATGCATCTGACAACGTGCATTGGCAGAAGGGGAAGAAGCATCAATGAAATGCCTTCTTGGCAGCTGTTCTCAGAGTGGCTGCTTGGAATTGTTTTGGCACCACTTTTCTTGCTTTGACATGAGGTGTTTGAAAGTCGGAGGAAGTAATTTGGTTTCAGAAGAAATTATTTCCTCTGTCTGTTAAATTTACTCATGACTTTGAGGAGGGTTGTCAAATTTTAGAAACAAAACTGCCCTTGACGAACACTGTAAGCGAGAATAGCTCATAGCTTGGAGTGTCAAAATGCATTGGTTTGCAGTTCTTCTAACCACAGGCCTCATCCTGTGGAGGAGCATGGGGTCCGGTTAGTCTTTCGGACACGGGCTGTTAATAGAGTTTGCTTCTGCACAGAAGCTGGAACTGTCAGCTGTGTCCTGCTTGGCAGAAAACCAGCCTGCACTGGGCATGCTCAACAGTGAATGAGGCGGCAACCTTCCTTAAAGAGATGCTGTGATACTGAACGCTCATTTGCTGTATCATCTACTTGGTTTGTAACAAAGACTTAAAACCGAAAGCATTAAAAACTCTGTGGATCTTGACTTCTGGTTGCAGCTCTGCATAGGTGTTGTGTTGGGAGGTTTATCTGCTGTCCTGATGAAAAGTCAAAAACTTCTGCGGGCAATCCCAGCCCTTTACAAGTAGTTACCATTATAGCAGGGGCCATAAAGTGCAAGAACTACGACCTCAAGTTCCCTGGAAAGTGCTAGAGTTCAGGTAATGACATTAGACTGACAACAGGTTCTTGGTCATCTTACTAAGCTGTGTTACAGCATTTCAAAGCAATTTATTAACCTCCTTACACCAACTGAGAGGGGTTCGAAGGCCCCCATTTAAAGGCTTGCTTAATTTGGAGCATGGAGTGCTCACGTGCAGCATACTGGTTCATTATTTTTACCCTATTTAAGCCATTTCTTGTTACAAGCAATTTAGAGCCTTTTTCTCCTATAAAAGGCTCTGAAAGGACGCATTGCTCCAGGTTTTGGTTATTAGTTAAATCAGTAACACTGCTCTTGCTGGCCTGCTGTTCTGCCTGGTGGTGGTATTAGTAATAAGTGATTAATTTAAGCCCTGGCTGTGAAAACGCTGTCAGTCTCTCAAAACTGGTAGGTGTGTCAGGCTTGTCCAGTGTGTGCCATCCTAATTTATTTTTTTTTTTGCTGCTTTCTATTGAATTCTGTCTGTATGGGGGTTATTTTTCACGCTTACATGCTGGCTTGTGCTGTTGCATTGTTCCCCCTGTTCTCTCAGTTGGCTTTTTCAGGTGTGTTGCTCACAGCCTGAGGGAGCCTGGACGTGCTTTGTGTGTGGTGCTTTCCCTGAAGCCTCCTGTGCTCCTTCAGCAGCAGCTTGGGCTCAGTGACTCCCTGCTGTCCCTTCCAGCCGGAATTTTTCTGCCATCCCAAGTTGGCTTTTTTTTTTTTTTTTTGCATAAGGCTTTAATTTCTCTTGACAGCGTTCTCCAATTTGGAAGATTTGTTGCTTAGCCAGCTCCGTCAGCCCATCTGCTCCTTACATAATTGGGGTGAAATCATCGTGATTTCATATCAGCTTGATGTCATAATGCGAGGTTATGAGCCTGGCAGGCTCCAGACAAAGAGGGACGGTGGGCTGGGAGGAAGAGCTGTCTGCTCCGAGCACTGATGCCTCTGGAAACACCAGGCAAGGGAGGGCACAGAGGAAGTGCCCACCCTCCTAATTGGAAGTGGAAGGACTGCGTTCATGGCGTGTTCTAATGGGGAAATGGCTCTTTAATGTAATCCTTGTTATCCAGGGCTAAACAGGAAGGGGGAGGGTGGTACCAGGGCTGCAGGCGAAGAATTGAGATGGGCTGTTGTGCTGGGACACGGGGACGTTCATCGTTCTCAGCTGCATTAAGGAAGTTTTTTCAAAATATAGCCAGGACTGGGCTGTCTGAGGCCGCGGAGGAAAGGTGATGTGGTAAAGGAAGGTCCTGTCCTTGTTCTTAAAGGAACCACAGATGGCTCAGCTGCTTTGCAGAGCTCAGTACTAAAGGTGTTAAATCTTTTAAATTAAAATGCTAACTTGACTTTGCATCGTGTGAGATGTTCTTAGATACGACTGTTGGTAGTGCTGAGTTCAGACAGCTGGAAATCAGGAGGAGCTGGGGAGTGTTCTCGCACTGGGCTCGAATGATGAGGTTTTCAAGTATTTTTGTCCATAAAATAATTGTAAAGGTGATGTAGCTCCTCCTTTTCAGAGAACAGCTTGGCATTTTGATATCAGGGGCTGCTTCTTGGAAGTACCTGAGCACCCTCAGTCTACACTGCTCTGTTTTCCCTTCCTTCCCCAGGAGCCTTTTGTTCCTGTTAGTACTGTGGGTTGTTTTTTTGTAAACACAGCTGCTCTTAATTTCATTTCTTTTGCTCTTGGAGTTTGAAGGATAGCATCAATACATGTAGCTGGCAGAAAGCTCTTCCAGAGCTGTTCTGTGCACTGATGTGCTCCGAAGAGCAGGCTCCTGCGCTGCTCCCTCATCTCCACCACCCTTGAAATAATAGTGAGCCTTGAGCTGATTTGCAGATGATGGACTTTGAACTTTTTTTTTGAGTTAAAGCAATTTGAGATCACGGGAAGGCTTTGAAGGAGTGTAGATGTCGTCGTACAGGGTGGACTGGCTTTTGAGCTTTCCTTGTTGCAGGCAAAGCCCCTGTGTGCGATGATAAATCCGGGCCTTGTGCTTAACAGCCCTGTGGGTACCCAGGGCAGGGCTCGACTCAGCACTCTGTGGAGAACCAGAGGTGGGGCGCTGGGGCTTGCGTGACTCGGCTCTGCTTTGTGGCACCTCGTGGTCCACCAGAGCAGGGGCACGAGGAGCAAATCTTGCCTTTTCCTTCCTCCTACCCTGGGTGAGTCCCTCCTGTGTTGCTGTGGCCGATGCCAAGGGACTCTTCCACATGAGACCTTCTGATGTGTTTAACTGAGAACCCACAGGGCTAAGGCTGGTCTCCTCGGCTTCCAAACGAGTCCATTGGACATGTTTGGCTGAGAATCCACAGGGTTAAGGCTGGTCTCAGCACAGCTTACCCTGATGCATATGCAGCAGCAAGGGCGAGGCAGACAGACTTCTCTCATGGCTTTTGTGCACTGACTGGTAACTCAGCTTCTTGGCAGCGTGGATAATTTTAAAGATCCTTGAGCCCATCTCTGTATGATTACAAGGATGTTAGTCCTCTTCAACCTGGAGAAGAGGAGGCTGAGGGGAGACCTTATTGCTCTCTACAACTACCTGAAAGGAGGTTGTATAGAGGTGGGGGTCGGTCTCCTCCCAAGTCACAGGCAACAGGACTAGAGGAAATGGCCTCAAATTGTGCCAGGGGAGGTTCAGGCTGGATATTAGGAAAAATTTTTTCACCGAAAGGGTTATCAGACATTGGCATGGGCTGCCCAGGGAGGTGGTTGAGGCACCATCCCTGGAGGTGTTCAAAAGATGGGTTGATGTGGTGCTGGGAGATATGGTTTAATGATGGTGTTGCTTTTTGTTTGTTGTGGGTGTTTATTTTTTGTCAGAATTAGGTTGACGGTTGGACAAGATGATCTTTAAGGTCCCCTCCAACCTAGAAGATTCTGTGATTCTGATTCTGTGTTTCACAAATCCTGCTGTCCCCAGGTAGGTACTGTGGGCTGAAGGGCCAGCTTGGGGCTCGCAGCTGGCTCTGGTGTTCAAAAGCAGTTTGTCATTGCCAGCCTGCAGCTGGACCAAGCTGCCTGGCTTCTGCTGGTTAGGATTTGCCGGATCTTCATCTGGTGCCACCTTGTAGGTAGGGCTTTGCCCAGCTCAGCAGAGAGGAGCGGGGAAGCGCTCGCCTGCCTCGTACGGGCAGGTACAGTCAGGCAGTGGGGGAGGAGAGAGAGAGGTGAGGCTGGAAACTGGTACGTGTTCTTTGAGCTGAGAAAAATCACTTAGGCAGCAAATGGATTCATTGTTGTGTGCCGAAGGCTTCCCCCGGCACGGCTCTGACTTGTGCTGAGCGTGTTTCCTCCTCCCGGGTGGCCGCCGGCGTGGCAGCGGCTGGTGTTGGGCCGGGACTGTTTGTGGCAGGCGTGTCTGGGTCCGGGTTACCCACCGGGAGTGTTTGCACGGTGGAGCTCGTGTTTCACGTTCCCTCAGGGCTGGCACTTGCATTGTGCAAGTCGGACCTTGGGCATCTCCTGCTGCACGGCACCGAACGGCAGGTATGGCCAGCAATCCCTGCTGACTCACATCCTGGAAGTGCGTGCCCGCCTTCCTTCCCCAGACCCCTTTCTTCTGGGGGAGGAAAGGCGAGGAACCCAGCTGTGGCCGTTCTTCCCCTGGTCTGCCCAGGAAGTATTAATTGATGGGTTTTGTAGCCCGGCCGTGCTGCTTGTGCCTGGGTAACCAAGGAGCACCCATAAACTCTGTTTGTGCTGCGTCCTGACCTGGGACGGTGCTGCTCTGCTAAACTTGAGCCGGGGTGGTGGAAGCACCTTCCCAGCTGGGCCGCCCAGAGCTGGTAATAAATCCTGTAAACTCATTATGGGTATAAGTCACTGCTCGGTGGCATTTCTCCCTCTCACCAACCACTTCTTACATTGTGCCTCTTGACCTTCCCCATACCTGCTGGCGGGGGGCTCCGGGCAGCGCAGGTGGGATGTGAGCTGGGCACGGAGCCGCTCTCTGCCCGTTGCCGGCCGGGCTGGCTGGCGTGCCAGCAACCAGCAGGCTCTGGCAGCGTGTTCCCAGGAGGCACGGGCTGGGGAACTTGATGCTGATTGGAAATGGCTTGTTTTTTTGCTTCCCAGCGTGCAAACAGCTCACAGGGTCTGATCCGTGCTGCGCTCCGCCTTTCCTAGTGAAAGGCCATGGGTGTTTGTCACCCCCAGCTCCGGTCCTGTGTCCCCCGAAACCCCAGCTGCAGGCAGGGGTGGGGGGCTGCGTGGGCAGGATCCCCGCGGTGGCCAGGGAGAGGTGGAATCACGGCACCGGACAGACCGGCTCGGTTGTGGCCGGGCAGCTCTTCCCGGGTTGGCTTTTCTGAGGAAGGAGTTGAACACGGGTGACAAGGGACACCTGGGCGTCCAGGGGACAGATGGCGTAGGGTGTGTTTAACTGAATTTATGGCCCTTTGTGAGAGGAAACGGGGAGGCAGCAGTTGCTCTAATGCAAGCCAGGTCCCAGTGCCAGGATCCTGCAGGCAGCTGCCTGCTCCCTTTTCCAAGAGGACTCTGGTGTGTCCCCTGCCTCGGGATGTCCCAGGGCAGCTTCCTGGTCCCTGTCCTGGTCCGGTGGCGATGGGAAAGCCCAGCGCTGCCTGCTTGCTGGCTTCTGCCCTTCCCGAGGGTTCAGTGGCCGGGCAGTCGGTGACAGCGGAGCCGGTGCGGCTGCTCGGCGGGGTTGCTGGGTGACTGGTAAACACAGCAAAGCCAGCAGCGGGGGGCCGCCCGCCCCTCACCCCCCCTTCCTGGAACTGGGGCACAGCTGTCCCCGATGGAGCTCAGCAGCCAGGGACCTGGCTTGAAGGGCAAACAGCCCCGTGCCCGGGCCGTGGTGAGCCCCAGCTCGGGGGCGAGAGCAGCCTGCCTTGCCCTGGCCAGGCGTGTGGCACAGGCTGGTGACCCTCTGCAGGGCTCCTGGCCCCAGCCCGGGGAGCAGGGGGCCTTTTGGCTGTGGGAGGTGGGTTGTTTCTTATCCCACAGCACTACTGCCCAAAGGAGCTCCGTGGCCGGAGCTGCTGAGCCTCCCTGGGGCTGGGCAGCCCAGCACAGAGGGTCCCAGGGCTGCGGTGTCCCTTTGGATGCCCATCAGCCCCCCAGTCTGCAACAGCTTCCCTGTAACCTCTAAGAAGAAATTTAAATACAGAGATCCCGGAGCAAACGGGGACAAGCCCATTGCAAGTTTGGTTCTTCCCCAGTGTGATGTGGGGGGTTGTGTGGAGCATGGTGGGAGCCTGTGAGGTTCTAGCACGTGGTGGGCTGCTGTCACCAGGGGTGCTGGCAAGCTGTGCCTCCGGCTGGGAATGGGAGAGGGAAGCAGTGCCAGGGAGCAATCCTGCTCCTCTAAATAGCTTGCCGGCTGCTGATGCTCGTTAACGTGGCTGAGCCCTGGTCCTGGGGGAACGGGGGGTACTCAGCAGCGGTGTTGTGAGGGGAGCTTTGTGGGATGGGAGGGAATCCCAACCCCCTGGGAACGCTTTCCAGGAAAGAAGTGCTTGTGCTCAAACCCCATTTCTAGAAGGGCAGGGCAGCCTCTGTGGATCTATGGCTGCTGTTACTCTTGCCGTGATAATCGAGAGCAGGGGCTGAAGTCCTGATTGCAGCCTCTGCCAACATCCTGGGAGCTGAAGGCTGACCCAGCCCCACGTCAGTGCTCTTGACAGCTCTCCAGCTGCCCTGGAGCTGGCTGATGGCGTCTTCAGGGTGTTGCCCTGGTTTAGAGACCTGCAGGTCTGCTCTGGAGTGAGTTCAAAAGCGTTGGCCTGGCCCAGAGCAGGGTCCCCTCTGCACCCTGCTGCCCTCCACCCTGTCCAGGTCTTTGCCCTAGTGCCGGGGAAGAGCTGTGAGCACCCTGGCAGCTCTGTCTGCTCCCTGCCTGTGTGTCAGTGTGTCCGGGAGCACGGGAAGGCTGAGAGATGTCCTTGGCAGGGCCAGCTCTGTGCGACTTGCCTTGCTGTCCTTGGCCCTGCCACTTGCAGCTGAGCCACAGCAGCCTTGATGGGAAAGCCCCAATTCTGCTAAGCCCTCTGTGGATGATCTGAGGTGAATGCAAAGCAGTTGAAGCCTTAAGATCATCCTTGTGCCCTGCTGACAGGGCTGTGACCATCCATGGAGCTGCGCCCCAAGTGGGACAGTTGGTGAGGAATCTGCCATATCTTCCTTCCCCCTACCCCAAGCAACAGGTTTCCTGCAGCACTTTAAGCGTGGAGGGGGGTTGGAGGTGCCACTGTGCCAGGCTAGGGATGGTGCTGGAGGCTGCCTGAAGGGGTTTTATGGCTCTGCTGGAAGAGCTTGTGAAGGAGAAGAGAGGTGGTCTAGAGGCAGGGGCAGAGCATGGTGGAGCCAGGTCAGGGCTTGCCTCCTCTCAGCCCTGGCTCTGCCAACTTGGCCAACCTGCTGCCTCTGGGGCGTAGGCAAATGTCTGCCACGTGTTGCACGTAGGTTCAAAAAGAAGTATTAAATGAGACCCTTTTCTCCCCACTGGGTAACACAGCTCAGTCTGGCTGCCCTCTCAAACCTGTCCCCTCAGTTCCCGGCTCCTCACCGTCCAGCTCGAGAAGTAACGCTGCTTTTCTTTTAGACAGAGGGGGGAGAATAAGCTGCTGGTTGCTCCAGCTTGCATCAGGAGGAGCGTGGTAAATCCCCGGTGTCTAGGCTGGCGTTGCCTGATGGCTGGAGTACGGAGGTGTTGCTGATGGAAAGCTGAGCGCGGCGTGGGAAGTGCTTTGGCTTAAAACGTGTGAGCTGCCACCCCGTCTCCCTGCTGCAGAGAGGCCCCTGGGTGCCGTGTCTGCTCCTGCCGGGGTTGGTCGGGTGCAGTTGGCTTTCCCAGGCTCCGGAGCAGGAGGGGAGGCTGCCAGCTCGGGCCAGCGCCTTCTCCAGGAGGAGAGATACGCATCGGACTCGCACGTCCTGTTAGATAAGCACTTCTCCTTTTAACACGCTTGCTGGGTAGGATCAACGCCTACCTTTCAAAACTGCCATCGAGTTGGAACACCGCTCTCGCTGGCGGCAGGATTTCATCAGGCAAACGTGTATTCTGGCTTTTCCTCCTGCCCAGGAACGCCTGTTCCTGCGCTGCGAGGAGCCTTGGGACCCTGGCTCCCACCTCCCCTGAGAACATCACCATGGCCCCCGGCAGGAGAGGAGCTGAGATCCTCCCTGCTGCTGCCGGGGGGGGCTACCCCCCCATCCACCCCCTGACTCTCTCCTGGTCCCTCTACCTGCCGTCAAGGCACAGGGGCTGGCTGAGACCTGGCTGGGGGAGGGGGATGTCCCCCTTCTGGTGGTCTTAGGAAGGTGGGTTGCAGCGTGGACTTTCTCTTCCCCAGTTATAAAAAAATTTTAGGACATTTCTTAAAACACCCTGAAGTGGCTTCTCTGTCCCCTACGAATCTGGAGCTCCTGGGCTGAGCCTGTTTTGTGCCATGCCACCCCTAAGCACCTGGCTCCGGCTCCTTCATCCCACTTAGCCCAGATTTTCTTCTAAATAGGTCACTCGTTAATTGAGGGCAAGTACAAAGTTGCTCTGTTTCTCCTAGTCCTCCTAGGCTGGACAGACCCACTTCAGGAGCTGCGAGACCTGGGGCAAGGCTGAATGATGAAATCCGTGTTGGCTGCCGCAGCTCCGGCTGGATTCTCCAGCTTCCAGGACTTTGGTCGCTGGTGTGTGAAGCAGGGCAGGGCAGGGCTGGGCTCACTCTTTCTTAACAACCTGGTGAAAGCCTGACCCTTGCTCGTTTACAGGAAGAAGGCAGTAAAAGCAGGAGCCTGGGTTGTGGCTGTTATGAGGGAAGGAGGGAGGAATCATCCCCCTCCATGGCAGGGGGAAAATGAGTGCTAGG
>JAHREE010150309.1:51388-67115 GCA_033628505.1 Tringa tobata | reverse complement strand
AAAAAAAAAAAATACAAGGATTGACCTTTTCTTTCAGGCAACACCAGCCTCTCCAGAACATCCAGGTTCCCCCAACGCCTCCATTTAAAAACCAGATTCCTTTGTCTCGTTTCTCTTTTCATCCCACCAAGTCCTTTTTGTTGCAAAACGCCGACTCAGCGTGAATCCCTTGGCTGGATTTTCCAGCACGAATCCCTTCGTATGGATTTCATATAATTACTATTGTGCTTTCAGCAAGAGGTATTTTATAAATCAGGCAGATTTTTTTCCAATCATTTTCCTCTGAATGTTATCACCCCAGCCTTTTTCTCCCTGGGAATCTATTACAAAACCTGTTGTAATGAGCGGAACGAGGAAGTGAAAAGATTTTCCTCGAGGTCCCAAAATGTTTGGAGATAACAAATTGCTCTTTATTTATACCTAAGAAGGGACTCCACTCGCACCACTAAAAACAAACCAAAGACCTACAGCTTTTTAAATGCTAATTATATCCCGTCCCAGGGACTAAATCCCGCCGGAATGCAGCGGGATCGCGAGTCACTACACACCATGGTCCATTAAAAAAAAAAAAAAATAAAGCTGGGCTAATCCAAACCTCAGCTAATAATCCTGCCTGACAAGCAGTTCTGTGTTTCATGGGTAATTTAATCGCTCACCAGTGACACGTTGAGAGAACATCCCAGTTCAGGAGTCCTAGAGCTACGGCACGTGGGATTTATGGGAGAGCAGGAATCAGAGAGGCTCAAAATGCGGAATAGATCTGGGAAAACGGGAGAAAGCACCATTTGGAGAAAGAGAAAAATAAGAAAGAAATCCCCCAGATACAAAAGGTTAATGTTTTAAATACATGACTGTGTCACAGAATCACAGAATGATACGAGGTTGGAAGGAACCTCTGGAGATCATCTACTCCAACATCCCCTGCCAAAGCAGGGCCACCCACAGCAGGTCCACAGGAACATCTCCAGGTGAGGTTTGAATGTCTCCAGAGAAGGAGACTCCACCACCTCTCTGGGCAGCCTCTTCCAGGGCTCTGCCACCCTCAAATGAAAAGAAGTTCCTCCTCATGTTGAGATGGAACTTCTCATGTCCAAGTTTGTGCCCATTTCTTCTTGTCCTCCTGTCCTACTGAACTTTGTCCAACACATTGATCACTTTTTGGTGTTTTAATGAAGTATTCAGGAATCTATTTTGGTTTTTTTCCCAACAATGTACCGTGACCCTCAAGACTCTCCATCACCTCCAGAAGTCAAATTTGAAGAGAGCCATTTGAACAGTATTCAGAAGAATTTCCAGATTATCTCCAGCAGGACTGCAGACAAATCCAAGAATGTTTTAACAGCACTGATTTCACCTACAAACCTTCACAAAAATACAACATTTTCACAACTAAGGGATCATCCCAGGTAATCACCCCCCTGCACGCTCGTTAAAGAAGTGGATGAAATCTGCAAGGGCACTAATTTGAAACCCTTAATTAAACCTACCCAGTTCCTTGTTAGAGGCTCACACATATCTCCCTGTTCTTTGGGATTATGATGGTAGGAACCCATTAGCCCTCAGGCATCACTTCACCTTTCTATACAATATTCCAATTAACCCTGAAGAAATGTAATTACAGTATTTATTTTTTTTAGAAATACTTATTAGCAACCAAGACTTTAAAGGATGTGCAGGGGAGGAGGTATCACAAAAGACACAGTCCAAGGAGGTCTGAGGAGAAATTTTGAGCAGAGACTTTCAGATACTTGTTTTTGTCAGACAAACAAAACATCAGCACTGGTTTTGTCCTACCAAACTGGTAAAGGCTGGGAGCACAGTCCCTCTCTCCTCCCTTTGTACCTATTGCCAAGGAAGCTGACTCATGGTGGGCTTCAGATGTTTGGTGTCCACTGATAGACCCTTGCAAACCAAGGGACCTGGAGCAGAGGAACACCACCAAGAAACCCCAACCAGAGCGGGGAGATAATGTCTCTGGGCACCACCTGGACAGATACAGAAGTCTTGTCCACCTGAGAATCAGATCACCAGTTACCTTCTGGTTTGGTTTCGCCTCTGGTTTAGGGGTCCATTCTACATTTTGCACAATCTTTGAGAACCTCCTGCTTGTGAATTATCCACCTGCAATTCTGAGAGTGTGGAACTGGTGAAATAACTGGTTTCAAAAAAGCTGGAGAACACATCTTCCTAGTTCAAGAAAAAGCAATCACCCTCTCCTCTGGGACTATGGAAATCAGCAGGAGATAAATATCGACGTATTTTGAGCTGACCTTCTGCTTCAAAGCACCCAAAGAAACTGTCCCTTGCAGGAAGGGATGTCTTTCAGTAATTACTCCCAGTGGGACACCCATTCCCACCAACAACCCCGGCTAAAACACTGGTGGGATTACTCCAGAGGTGTCACAGATGTCCCAGCTGAACCACCCAACAGCATGGGAAATTCAGAATAAATTAAACCCAGAGGTGTCCAAAGGCCAGCAGAGCAAAGGGTTGGTTAATAAGACGTTCCCAAATGCAGTGGTCATTTAAATTCTTTCCTACCCGATGGAGAGTAGATCTAAAGCTTTTCAAAAATGCCTGGTGCTTCCAGTCCAGCTGCTGGCAGACCAGTATCAGCACCAAGTCACCAGCACGTTTGCAGCACTGGTGGGGAACCCTACTGAAAAAAGAGCTGAGGGGGATGCGTCAGTTGAGCAGAAAAGGGCGATACAAAGAATATCTGTATGATTTTGCTGCCATTTTTACTCCTTTTTGAAGGACATCCTAAGATACGTGAGTGGAACCAGCTGCCCTGGAGCTGCTGGAAGGGCATGGGGAGTGGGAATTAGGGTGCAACCAAAGGATGGGTGATGGGAATTCACCTTTCCTATGAAGACAAGCTGAGAGAGTTGGGGAGGTTCAGCCTGGAGAAGAGAAGACTCCAGAGAGAACTTATAAGGAAAAAAAAAAAAAAAAAAAAAAATACGGGCGAGATGGGGAGGGACCCTTGATCAGGGAGGGGAGCCATAGGATGAGGGGAAGGGGTTTGACACTGAAAGAGGGGAGATTGAGATGAGATCTGGGGAAGAACTTCTTTGCTGGGAGGGTGGTGAGAGCCTGGCCCAGGTTGCCCCGAGAAGCTGGGGCTGCCCCATCCCTGGAGGGGTTCAAGGCCAGGTTGGATGGGGCTTGGAGCAACTTGGTCTGGTGGGAGGTGTCCCTGCCCAGGGCAGGGAATAGGAACTGGCTGGTCTTTAAGGTCCCTTCCAACTCTAACCATTCTATAATTCTATATATTAGGAGCTGCACAAGTGAAGAGGTTTCCCAAGTCATAGATGTCCCGCCTGTCGTGGGGTTCCTCCAAGTACAAGGAAAAGCCAAGAGCTTCTGCTGTCCTCTGTCTCCAAGAACTGGAGAAAGTCCTCCAAAGAACTGTCAAGATTTGCACAAATTCACATGAGATATTTAGCATTAATGCTTAGTTATTCAATTTGCACATGTTCAGATGAAGCTTAGACAAACCTCAGGAGGGTGCAGCAATCACATGCCCTTTTCAAGTGTTGGTAGTATAATAGTAAATTCATAGAAAAGGTTCAATTCAAGATTATTTCATCCTTTTGTATGTCTTTAATGTGGTTTCTTGAGGGAGCAAGGACAATTGGAACCCGATCCATTTATTGGTCTTTCTCTAAATACGGTGCTTCCCTGGAAGTGAATTTGACAGAATAGAAAAATAATCTAAATAGCTCACATTAAAGCAAGAAAAGCCTCAGTCAGAGGTTAATAGTCAGTAGAGAATCCCATCCAGGAGACCCAGAGCTATTGAAAAAAAAAAACAGAAACCTCTCCTATGCACACATCTGCTCAGAAAATAAGTTATTATATTACTGATCTACTCTACTGCAGAAAAGCAACCCCCTATTGCACAGAGAATCCCCGACACATAATGATCAAAAGCTAAATAGATGTGACCAAGGGTAAGAAAAAAAATCAGCAGGAAGAGCCAGGTCAGAAAGAAGGTGGTAATTGTATTTATATGTGGTTCAAGTCTAATTCCTACCACCTCCTACTTGACAACTTGGATTTAATTCAGGCTGGGGCCAGATTGTTCTAAATCAGCCCTTTCCTCCAGCCACATTTGTCTCCATCCTCCCCTTCCAAATCTAAAGTCCTCTTCTACCCTTCAAAAAAACTCCGGCTTTTCTTGGGAATCCATTCAAAATAGTATCATCAGGGAGAAACAATCAGCTGCTCAGTAATTTACATTAAAATATATACAGTATATAAAATATATAACCAGCACATTTGGGATTTGCAGTCGCATTTTCAGAAGAGCAGAAGTTGAGAAACGTGCATCCACTTCTGCCTCTCTGAACTTCCCAACACCAAAGTTGGGGACTTTAAAAGGTTGGATGGGGCTTTGAGCAACCTGGTCTAGAGGGAGGTGTCCCTGCCCATGGCAGGGGGTTGGAACTCGATGATCTTTAAGGTCCCTTCCAACCCTAACTGTTCTCTGATTCTAAAAGATGATGCTATGACACATGAAACATCCCAAAATGAACAAGGAAAGCACTTTCCCAATGGCTTGTGTAGGACACCAATTCCAGTTCCTTCTACAGCTTCCAGAAGAGCCCAGTTTCACAAACCCCCTCCCACCAGCAGTGTTTTATTTGCATAATCCACATGTTCTCCTGTTTCCCACTACGAGCATCCAAGGAGCACCAAGCACACCAGCTCCTCCTGCTTCAGCTCTTTGTTTCATTCACACTCAGCCTGATTTCTGCTTGAAAACCATAAATTCGCTCATTGAGCGAACTTCTCCCCTACCATTTATGAATCCAGTAGTGACATTGGGGTTGCCCCAAGGTCTTCAGCCCAAGTTTTCTTTCCTGGTGCTCCAGAGCACCATCAACCCATCTGCCTTCTGTCCTGCATCCCAAAGGTGCCTGGAGCTCATCAGTGGTACCAGATGTAGGGTTTGTAGGGCCAACTTCTGCCCTCAGATGTGTGTGTCCCATTGACTTTGCTTGGGATTTTATGCTTTAATCCAAGAGCAAAATTTGGCACTCAAACGGAGGCACTTTGGGATGTTGATGGATGTTAGATGGTAAAAAAATGTTCACTCTTTTAGTCATTACATTTTCAGTCATCATTTTATTGCCTGTTGCATTTCACTTGGGATGAAAGTCCATCCATCCCTACTTACGTACGGCGAAAGAAAGTAGAAACACAAGGCCTTGGGATCCAAGTTTGGATGCCTCAAGCTACACTTCCAAGCTTGGAGATAAATACTCTGTAGAGCAGAGTGAAATTTAGAGGCTTAGAGTACCCAAACTTCTATGTTTTATGACAAAGCAACCCTTTAGCTCATCCAAACCTTCATATTGCGCTTCCCCGCCTTGTGCATCACGGGGCTTTGTACTTCCATTGGCTCCTTCCCAAAGTGAACCGATATAAAAGCCTGAAAAAATATCATTATACGAGGCCCCTGAGAGTTTTAAGTGTCACCAAATGGGACTATTATATCTAAGATACTCGTCTCACTTCTTAACTTTGAGGGTAAGGTTAAGATTTTACTTTAGCTGTTAACTTAAACAGTTAGGTTTAGAAGGTTAAGAAATTGAGAAGCTTAGAATTTCTAAGCTTCCGAGTTTAGAAATGTTGTCCGTAGCCCTTTACGACGTAACACTAATTATCACAATTACAAAAATGAGAATAATTGATGGAGCTGTTAGCAGAAGCCTTCTGTGCCCCAACGGCGTGATGGAATTAACCGCGAAAACGACGGCGACTCGCAAACACCGATTATTCCTTTACAGCCTGGAAGTCAACCAAGGTAAAGCAAATTTAAAGGTTTCTAATTCAGGGCATTTTAAAAAAAAAACCAAAAACAAAACACATAGGATTCTTAGCGACTGTATTTCACCTCTTTCTTCTATAATTAGGCAAAAGAAAAAAGAAGGAGGGGAAAAAATATCAGCGCACGCAATATAACTGTAATTTTCTCTCCGAAGAAGCAAAGATCCGAGGAGAAATGGATCATTTTTTAAGGAAAGCTCAGTAGAGAACTGGGAGCAGCTCATTAAAAATAATGTCAATGAAATTTGGTCACCGGGCTACGCTGAAGAGACTGCCATCTCCCCTTATTCTCGAGACGTGAGCTCCACCGAGCCATGGTGGCCACGGACTCCTGGTGTTCCCTGGGCTTTACAGACAGAAGGAGAACCTTAGTAGAAAGTCAAAAGTTTAACCCCTAAAATACTACAACCCAGAGTGAAGGCACACACCAAACCCCCAAATCTGTGTCTATTTTTGGACACACACTCCCCCAGAGCAGAAGAAAACCTTTGGAGCTCAAGAACAAGCACGTGAACAACCACGGCCCGGCCAAGGACCGTGAGCTTCTTGGAAGAGCCAAACATTATGGAGAAGAGGGTGAACAAGTCAAGGGGAAGGCGAGGGATTATACAACAGGATTGCTTGGGATAATTGCTCCAGAGAGCTGGAATTTTGGAAGTTCTGCCCCCACCAAGCTGCTGAGTTAGAGGAACACGAGGGATGCAAAGCACATCTGATGTTGCTCATACCCAAGCGTCACAACACAAGGCAACCTGGAGGTATTTTCTCAAGCAGGTACCTTCACGCTTCTCAAGAGGGAATACCGATTTTGCTGATTAACATGAATATATAATGGGCTCCCATTTCCAAAGCAAAACATTACCTCCCTGAGAGGAGGAAGCCATTAGAAACGCACTTAGAAACCATAGCAAGTGATAAAGCAGTTTACAGTCCACTGTGCTAATGAGATGCTCAGCTGGCAAAGTGCACCATCACGCGCCCAAACCATTTGTTTCCCTGACACTTCGCGGAGCAATTTACAAAGAAAAGAGCATTAAAAACCATAACCATCCTCCACTTCATCATTTTTAACGCCGGAGTTTCGGGAGCGACGCGAGTGGCAGCAACGAGAAACGTTTGCGGCGGCGTTAACGGCGGATAATGTTTTTTTTGGTTTTTTTTCACCAGGCAAAGTCATTTGGGTGTCAGGAGCCAGGAGTTTTTTTGACACCAGAGCACGGAGAGTTCAGTAACCTCCTTTCCAGAAAATGAAGGTACCAATTAAACTAAATAGCATCCCAGCGGATCCGTAATTTGTAATTTTAGGATGCATTCAAAGGAAAAGACAGCGGCAGGTCAATGAACAATTGAAGGTCCACGGCTCCGTCACCTCCAGTTCATTTGTCACCTCCGTAATGAGCAGAGCAGGAGGAGGTAGGGAAGGAGAAGAAAAGCTGCTTGGGAAGGTAAAAGTTTTTAAATTGCTAATGAGGAAGGAGCAACACAGTTCCAAATCTGAACTGACAAGGTAGAACCGCTCGGAAGGGAAGACCTTGGAGAGACACAGCCCAAGGAGGAAAAAGCCAAGACACGTGGCCGGGACACAAGGGGTAGTGAAAATTCCCATTGATGTGTGTGATTCCAGGCTTCCCCCTGCACCCGGGGCTTTTTACCCTCCCTTCCCCTCTTTTTCATCTATTAATCCTCAACCCTGTGCTTCCATGACTTCAGTGAGGACCCTGCTCTCTCCACCTCTCCCATCGCTAATAGACCTCAAGGTAATGAGCGAGTCAAAACTTCAGGGACTTGAGGTCCCAGCCCTAAAAGTGCAACCATCTGAGCTTGGTTTGAATGTGACTTTAATCATCTAATTTCTGCTGCCCTTAAGATTAGGTCTCCTCTAAGCTGTTGGCCTCTTCACCTTCTCTTCCCCAGAGACGCTTTATTTTCCTCGAAATGGAAGCACAAAGAAGGTACCCACCTGGCAAGCGATGGTCCGCAGCCGCGTTGAGTTGGAGCGATCCCAGCTCCCGCCGGGTCTGGCAGAGGAGGCTCCCCCCTGCTCACAAAAGGAAATATTTTCCAGGAAAAAAAGCAGCCCCGATCTAATAAACGTTTGTGGTGAGATCACTCCATCACACGAGACCATTTGAAGACCAAACACGAGGAGCTGAAGAGGATCCAGGAGGGAGGTGAGTCCGGATTTCTGGATCAGGTCCCCAACGGCATCGCATTCCGCCTCCCTCTCCAAAGCCCCAGGGACTAATCACCTCTGGAAGCTCACCCAGCTCTGCCCTGCTCAAAGCAAGGTGGGATTTTCCATTCCTCAAGATATGGAGCAGGTTGGGATCCCATCTTGCCTACGGCAGAGATGAGGCATAATCGGGAGCCTCCACTAATCACTCTGCAGATTTTCATTCTGCTCATTAAAAAACCCGACCAAGTTCATCCCTTTGGTCAACAGAAGAAGAAAATTTAAGGGTAACAACCTTCACCTGCTTGATATCAACGTGTACGTGCTACAGCTTTACTCCAGGATCTGGAGAGGGATTTCTAGCAGTGGGCACCACTCCACAAGGTCACTGGGGTTATTTGGGGACTGAAAGGATTACCTGTCATCCAGCGTGGACACAACCATGGCTCCTCTGATGGTGGAGAAGGTTTTGGGTTGGGATCCTTTTTTCCTCTTCTTGCCTTTGATGTCATAACTGAAAAGAGTTTTTTTTTCTCACGTCCATCTCGGAGTCAAACCCACATTGGGTCTATGTTCACAGGCAGGTGAAGCATCAACACCATCAAGGGGCCACCAACAGCATCAAAAGACAACGAAACACGAGACTAATCCTTCGAAAACCTTCTTCTTGGTGGCTTTTCAAGCAGGCTCCCTGAGGAAATGGTGCAGGAGAGCAGGTGGGTGGTTCAGGCTTGAGGTTTCATGGAGCACCCAGTCACAGTAGAAGAAGTGGAGACACCAGTCTAGGGCCAGTGTGCCATGGTGGTACCTGCAGAAGATTATAACAGTGTTTTAGTTAAGGACAGGAAGGTGGTCTCCAGCCATACCCACTCCCAAGCTTTGCTTTAGAATCATCGTAGAATGGCCTGGGTTGGAAGGGACCTTAAAGACCATCCAGTTCCAACCTCCTGCCACGGGCAGGGACACCTCCCACCAGACCAGGTTGCTCAAAAACCTGTCCAACCTGGCCTTTAGATGGCAAAGTGCTCCCCAGGGTATGCAACCTAGCTTCCTTTTGGTTAAAATCAAATGGAAAATGAGCTTCAGCTGCTAATGGGACCACAGGAGCAGAGCAGAGAGACCCTAAAATATACTCCCTCAAATATGCAAAGAGACTCAGAAGAGGACTAGAGGAGAGTCATGTAAAAAAAAGTTCTCTGCTCAACCAAATTCTGTTTTATTATTGTGCTGGCAGCCCAGAAACCACCCACATCTGGGCTGCATCCCCAGGAGAAGGGGGGGGGATTCTACCCCTCTGCTCCAATCTGGGGAGACTTCCCACTCCCAGTGCTGCCTCTAGCTCTGGGGCCACCAACATGGACCTGTTGGAGCTGAGCCAGAGGAAGCCACAGAGATAATGACTATTAAAGGAAGGCAGGGGAAGAAGAAAAAGAAAAACCTCTAGAGTGAAGCATTGCAGAGCCTCCAAAAACCAGAGACAGTTACATCAAACCCTGACAGTCAGTGGAAATGTTAGGCTGTAATATCCATAACCCAGAGGAGGCCACGGAGATGATCCATGGATGGTGCCCCTCTGCTGTGAGGACAAGCTGAGAGAGTTGGGGAGGTTCAGCCTGGAGAAGAGAAGGCTCCAGGGAGAACTTAGAGCCCCTTCCAGTCCCTCAAGGGGCTCCAGGAAAGCTGGGGAGGGACTCTGGATCAGGGAGGAGAAACACAGGATGAGAGGGAAGGGTTTGACACTGAAAGAGGAGAGACTGAGATGAGATCTGGCGAAGAAATTTTTTGCTGGGAGGGTGGTGAGAGCCTGGCCCAGGTTGCCCAGAGAAGCTGTGGCTGCCCCATCCCTGGAGGGGTTCAAGGCCAGGTTGGAGGGGGCTTGGAGCAACCTGGTGTGGTGGGAGGTGTCCTTGCCCAGGGCAGGGGAGTTGGAACTGGCTGGTCTTTAAGGTCCCTTCCAACTCAAACCGTTCTATGATTCTGTCTTGCCTATGTTTGCATAAAAAGATCTTACACAAGATCTTACCCATGGCAGAGGGGTTAGAACTTGATGATCTTTAAGGTCCCTTCCAACTCTAACCATTCTATGATTCCATGATCTTGGTGAGGACCACAATATTTTTACTACTCCCTAATGCTTAAGCCCATCAAAAAAGGACCAAAAGAATTAACTCTTAAGATGCTGTTGAAATTGTAGCATCAGAACCTTGTGCTTCTTGAATGGTTGGAGCTACCACCTTGGCTTCCATGAAGGGGACCAAACACCTCGTCCCTTGGCAGCAGAGGGTCCCAGCCCCTCAGTCTCTACTTTCCCCTCTCACCTCTCAAAGTAAATTTGGGTGATGCCCAGAAAGGGAAGAGAACATCAACCACGAGCAGGCACTCAATGGATGAATCGATAGGAAGATGTGGGGAAAGCTCTTGCAAGAGAGCTCCTGTGGTGGTCCTGTGGTGGTCTGGGCCAGACTGGCCACTCATAGCTCAGTTTAGTTCATTATTGCAATTAAAACTGTGCATTTTAACAGGATTTATTAAATGGTTGAAGGGGAGGAGAAGATTTACTTTATAGGGAGAAGAACCATGAAAATTTAAAACCACTTTTGGACACCGGAGATTCTTTACCGCAGGCAGATCTGCTGGGCTGCAGATGGTGGATGAAGCTATTCTCTAAGAGCTGTCTTTGGGGAAAAAGCTCATCTGCAATGAAAGGACATCCACGTGGGAGCAGGTAGGATGTGAGTTTTATGCTAATATTGTATATATAATAATTAGGTATAATTCTGAAACTGCAAAAAAAAGGCTTATGCTTTCCCAACGTGGAGATACGCTCAATGCATTTCACCTTTTAGGGGTATTATATTTATATACACATTTTTAGTTGTATTATCTTTACATATATGTCTCTCTTTATATATACATAGAGGACATTAAAGGACAAGTAATCACTCCCTACTACATCAAAACTCAACTGTTCCATCAACATAATTTAATTCTGAGCTACTCGACATCCTTTAGACAACCGTTCAAAGTCATGATTTAAAGACTGGGAGTGATGGAGAAGCCATCATACCCTGGAGGTAAATTATCCCAACAGTTAATTGCATTCATTGTTAAAATCCCGAGCGTTATTTTTTTTCCCCTCAATTCATCTTGCTTTGCCTTCCAATCTGTGGCTCTTGACCCTTTAACCCCAAGAACTTGGCTGAGATGACAAAGACCGACGTCTGCCTTCCAGCACAGACGAGCACCAAATTCAAGCAAGAAGACAAAATCCTCAGAATAAGACCAAAAAAAACCCAACAGAATTTTGCCAAAATAATCTTCCATGGGTTTTGTAAAATATATGAATAAATAGCATCAAAATGTTTGGTTGGGGTCTTTTTTTCCCTTTTTTTTTTATAGAGTTTAAGAATCATTTTGTCTTTCCCCGTGATTCGATGTCATCTCTTTTACCGCGACCGAAATCTCCTAAAATCCCTTTTTAAAACCCCATCATCAAACTGGAAGGGAGGTTGGGGTGATTTCCCTGCCTCTGGAAATGCTAAACCCCCTCTGGATCTATTGCTAATCCATCAGTGCCAGCCACCATTTAGCCCAGAGGGTCCCAAAAATACTTCTAAAGAACATATTTTTTTCTCCTTTTGCTCCAGGGTACGGAACAGATTGTGCCGAACGGCAACATTTCCCAAAGATTTCCCAGGATGGGAATTTCCTGCTTCCTTTAGAGGTAAATTTAACTTTTTCTTCCCTTCTCAACATATAATTTTTATTTAATTTTTTTTTTTTTTAGAACAAAGTGGGAAGGTTTCCAACAAGTCTAGAAAACATATGTTTGTTCGCCCAGCAGTATTACCCTGTGCCCACTTGGATCCCGGCTCTGAGAAGGAGTTTTTGCCTAAAACAGGAAAAAAAAAATAAAATAAAATCAAAACAACACGCTCCCTTCTGTCGGTACGAGGAGGTTTGTCGTGGGTGGCTGATTAACAGTTTCCTTCGAAACCCCCTCGTTAAAAAAAATATTGGCAATCCCACCTTTGCCGGTAACGAGCGATTTTCCAAAGAAGGAAAAAAGCAGGATATTGGAATAAAAAATTAGAGGTATCAAAACCACAAGGATTTTTATCAGCTGCCAGCGAGCAAATAAGCGTAGGTGGGGTTTTGGAGCTCCTCCAAATTCAGTGTTTGGCCCCTTGGAGCTTTCTGTTTCTTTTTTCGGGCGCTCTCTCGCGCTGGCTGGAAGGTAAATATGAAGAAACCATGTGCTAAGCGTAGGAGAGAATAAATGACTGCACAACGTTTCCCGGTGAGGTCTCTGTGCTAATTACCATTTTTTTCTTTTTTCTTTTCTTTTTTTTCCCCCCTCTTTGTTTTCTCCGACTGCATTGTTCCAGGATAATGAGATTTTCTCGCGCAAAAGTCGCCCTGACATTTTCTTTTGAAACAATGCAGGGAAAATATGTATTTTAAAGCTATAATTATCCAGAATTGATGCAGGCAACAAAAACATTGCGTTGAGCTTCTCTGCAATTCAACTTTCAGCACTCTGGATCCAAAGTGTTATTATTCCACGTTTTCCTTCTGAAAATGATCCCCAAAAAAGAAGGGAAAGAAGAGGATTGGATTGGAACGATGGGAAAACACCAGGAGAGGTGGTAAGAAAGCTGGGATTGTCATCTCCAAGGCTACCACTGGCTCACCAATATTTCAATACTACTATGACTACTCAACGTAACGCGCTCTCAGAGTGTTGGGTTGTAGTTGAGCTGCTGGGGATGGAAATCGTCTTTATCCGCCTCAAGAAATTATTTCAGTTTCAGGGACATCATCACAGAATGATATGGGGTTGGAAGGGACCTCTGGAGATCATCTAGGCCAACTCCCTGCCAAAGAAGGTCCACCCAGAGCAGGTTGGACATGAACGTGTCCAGGTGGGGTTGGAATGTCTCCAGAGAAGGAGACTCCACCACCTCTCTGAGCAGCCTCTTCCAATGCTCCACCACCTTCAAAGGAAAAAAGTTCCTCCTCATGTTGAGGTGGAACTTCTCATGGTCAAGTTTGTGCCCATTTCCTCTTGTCCTATCCCTGGGCACCACTGAAAAAAGTCTGGCCCCAAACTCCTGACACCCACCCTTCAAGTATTTATAGGCCTTGAGCAGATCCCTCCTCAGTCTTCTCCTCTGGAGACATTGGAAGACCTGGACCTGTTCCTGTGGGACCCGCTCTGGGTCGACCTGCTTTGGCAGGAGGTTGGACTAGATGATCTGCAGAGGTCCCTTCCAACCCCATAGCATTCTAGGATTCTGCGATTCTTTTTTCATCAATCTGAGTATTCACATTGGTGTGTATTTAACACAAAAATCAGAGTAACACTGAAAAACATTGGACACTAGTTACTGGCATCTCCTGATGTTCCTGAAAAACCAGGTTTTCCTTCTCTTTGGTCCCATATGGGAATAAAAAATGAGGCTTAGTTTATTTTTTCTTTTAAGAAAGATGAGAAATTGCATGGGTGGATGCCCCGGGGACCACTGGAGCATCGTTTTCTCTCCGCATGCACAGGCACACTCCTGTAATACCACGAGCTAATGCAAATTATTAATTGCCCATTCTCTGTTTTCCATGCCCACGTCTTGCAGACTCTGGGTCACGGGAAGAGCACGACGGAAGAAAGATGAAAGGTGCGTGTTGATTACGGCTCAGAATTGAACGGGCTGCTGATGGGAAAGACTGTAATACCTCATCAAGATGATAATGATTCTTCCCCCTCCTTTTCCATCTTCATAAACAAAGCTTACTTCCATCAGGTTGCACGAAGGGCTCGAAGAACAATGAACAAACATAATCAAAATTCCAATCTGTTTGCGTTAAGACTGAGATGAGCAGCGTCAAACCCGCGCTTTTTAATGTCTACACCTTCTGCCCGAGAGTAAAGAAAAAGATACATCTTTCTCCTCAAAAAAACCAAAAAAAAAAAGAAGAGAAAGGGCAATTAATTATTCGAGGCTGCTTCTTACTAGTGACCAGACTTGATGTCCAGACCAACAAACTGGAACTGGGTATCTCCTTGCTGTCACCATGTCAACATGACCCAACTTTCTGGCTTAGAAATTTCCACGCAGAAACCAAAGCATCATTTTGCAAAGAAGATTTTAGAACAGGTCATAAAACAAAACCTCCAACTAATCCTAAGCTGAAACAATGTGTGTCAAGAGGATGGAGTTGGATGGAGAAATGGGCACAAACTTGAACATAAGAAGTTCCACCTAGACACAAGGAGGAACTTCTTTCCTTTGAGGGTGGCAGAGCCCTGGCAGAGGCTGCCCAGAGAGGTGGTGGAGTCTCCTTCTCTGGAGACATTCAAAGACCTGGACCCATTCCTGTGGGACCTGCTCTGGGTGGACCTGCTTTGGCAGAGGGTTGGAGGAGACGATCTCCAGAGGTCCCTTCCAACCCCACATCATTCTGTGATTCTGTGAATTAACCACCAATTTGCCTCTCATGGAAAATTTCTTCTATGAAATCATATTTCTCATCACTGAATGCAAATTCCCTCCCCAGCACAGAAATCAGTGTGGAACCCTCCACTGAAAACAGCTGCAAACTGTACCTTTCCCTCGCTGCTCTAATTCCCACCTGCAAAGGTCTCAGGGAACAGGGTCTCCAAGCCCCTCCTGAAGGGATGGAGGAGGTGATGCTGGTGAGTTTGGTTCTGGCACTGCTCCTCTCCAGTCTTCATGAACAGCATGTCCTTGCCCTAAGTTAAGGAGCCTCTAAAGACATTTATTTGGGCTTTTACACTCTTGCTCAACCCTACACTTTAACTGTCACTCTGATTTCAAGGTTGTCCCATGGAAGGCCGTGACTATTTTTAAAGCACTTGGCCTCGATCCATCAATCCTGAGAAGCCCATCAGCAAAACAAGCCTTGGTCTCTCAATCTCTACCTGCCATCCCTGAAACACCCTGGGTAAGGCTGAGGTTGTGGTCATCAACTGGAAGGTACCCAGCTCTTTGACCAACCTACTCCTTGTACCACTGCATCAGATGCCTCCTGCAGCTGGCCCTAAACATTCATTCATAGAATCATGGAATGATTTGGGTTGGAAGGGACCTTAAAGACCAGCCAGTTCCAATCTCTTCCATAGGTAGGGACACCTCCCACCAGACCAGGTTGCTCCAAGCCCCCTCCAACCTGGCCTTGAACCCCTCCAGGGATGGGGCAACCACAGCTTCTCTGGGCAACCTGGGCCAGGCTCTCACCAAAGAAGTTCTTCCACACATCTCATCTCAATCTCTCCTATTTCAGTTTAAAACCATTCCTCCTCGTCCTATCACTACATGCCCTTGATAAAAAGCCTAATGCTTCGTTAAGCCTTGTAACGCTGCCTTTAACGCTCCGGCGATATTGGGAATATCCTTCTTTAAACCCGCTGCCCAGCGCCGGCCACGTTATTTCAACGGAGGTTTTACAAAGGCTTTGTATAATAAAACCATTCTCTCTCCCCCATTTTAACTAATCCTCTTGCTTAGTCACCGTAAGACCTGATTAGCTCCCTCTTGCATCTGCCACACACTTGGATCTTTACTTTCTAATTATCACACCCTTTTATCCCCTAAATCTCTTTCCTTCAATGGTTTTGGTCTTATTCAAAGCACATTTGCCTTTCCTTCAAGCTGCCTCTCCTCACCTGCGCGGGCATCGCGATTCCCAAGACCGTGG
>JAHREE010150309.1:0-26849 GCA_033628505.1 Tringa tobata | reverse complement strand
CATCTAATCGTCTCTTAAACACATCCAGGGATGGGGACTCAACCACCTCCCTGGGCAGCCTATTCCAAGGCCCGACCACTCTTTCCATGAGAAGAATAAAAAGAAGCAGAGAACAACGTGCCTCAAGTCCTGGCTGTCACCAAGCTCAGTTACAAACCTCCATCAGACAGATTCAGTACCCGAAAGCCCCGCAGGGGACCTCGTGCCCCCGGTGTGGGCGAGCAGGTCACGTTCCTTCCCTGCCCTCCATAAAATTCAGCCGACGTGCAACGCCTTCCTACATCAGCCAGCTCCTGTGGGAATTCCAAGATCCTTAAATTTCTTTAAATTTCACATCCCAAGAAACAAAGCTCCCTTTGGGATGCGAGACAGGCAGGGATGCCGTTCCGCACAGGGGCACAAGGGAAGAGAGATGGAAAAAAGGGAGCAGGGAATTCAGCCCCCTCCCTCCCTCCCGTTGCCCATATGGCTCTTTGTCATCACCCACCTGGGATGGTTATTTGCAACCTCAGCTTATATAAAACCAGGTTTGGGATGTTCTCCCAATTTCAAAGCCTTTCTCCTACCCCAGTCCTCTCACCTAGCTTGTATTTACACGACTTTTTCTATTGCCTTTTTTTTTTTTAATCTCTTTTTTTTTTTTTTTGGCAGGCTGTTACTCTTTGCCTCTCCCTAAGGCTTTGTTAACCCTTGAAAAATAAGAAAAATAATCAACCCACCTTATTTTAAATGACCCAAGTTAACCTCCCCCACATCCTCCCCAGTCATTTAACTCGCCGAGAAGCTTTTTAACACCGCGCATCTCCCCATCGCATCCTCCCTGTTGTCTGGCATCACTAATATATATTTTTTGTTTGATTATGAAATGTTTTATTATATTTTATTTTCTTATTATATATTTTGGTTTCTTTTTCTCATGAATTCTGTACGGTGTGCTGTGCTGAATACATGTTTGATAATCCTACACCAAGAGGTGCAAAGGGTCTCGCCTGCCTGACTTTAACAAAGTCAAGGGGCGTGCAAGCACACTGGTTTTTAGCTCTGGGGAAGGAGCAATCATCAAGGCTTTTGTGGAGCTGCAGACAATGGGGACGGGCCACATGTTGTGCTAAAGCTCAGCCTGAACAGCAAACAAGGGGGATGGAGGGAAGAGCCCCACTAACAGGCTCCGCGCGCCCAAGGCCACCTCCCTTTTTGGCTTTCCCTTAAACAAAGGGTCTCCTCTCCAAAATGAAGAGCGTGAAGCTCTCGGTGTCACTCATTGACTCTCACTAACAGCAACGATCAAAAAGTTCTAGAAATAGGAAGCAGAAAAGCTACAAAATTTCTCTGCTTTCGTTTCGTGAAGAATTTTATCCAGCACAGCTTCAAGCCATAAGATTTGAAGCAAAAAAAAAAAATAAAGCATCCTAACAGCAGGTCACTCAGCTGTTTCAAGGCTAGAAAACATGGAAAATACTTAAATGCTCTTAGTATGCACCAGGAGTAGCTCTCTGCAGTACATCTGCTCTGCTTTCGAAGGGGAGGAAGATGAGGAAGACTCAGGATAACTGACCATCGACACGGGATGCGCAGTGAACACTCACACATGGCTCTACACACACTGAAAACCCACCCAGGAACACAGATGATGGTTGGGGGCACCAGTTTGGCACTGTATATTTTTATTTGGGTTTTGTTTGCTTGTTTTTAATACAATCAGCTTATTTTGGTCCATCATAACAGAGGAATTACCCAGGTATTTGATGGTTGGGGGCACCGGTTTGGCACGGCGTATGTTTGTTTGGGTTTAGTTTGCTTGTTTTTAATACAATCAGCCTATTTTGGTCCATCAGAACAGAGGTATCTGAGCACCTTCCCCCCGTTCTCCACGTTCCTTGCTGTAGGGGGTACAGCATCCTGGCAGGGTTCATTTTGATTTCCTGTAGTTACAAATCATTATCGCCGCACCGACGGAGAGCTCCTGATGGGCACCTGCCGACAGCCTGAGCTCAGCGAGACGCTTTCAATTCATTAACGTTCTCAATAACCAGGCTAATCTTTTAAGGGAAAAAAAAAAAAAAAAACACCAAAAAAAACCCCAAAACCACCACCAGCCACACACACACACATTATTTTTTTATTCTCCTTACAGCTCTCAGAATTTTGAAACCTCTAACCCCAGCCACGTGCAGGTTGAGTTTGCGTCGGCGCTAAGTTGGCGGGTTATTATGGTCCCAAATCCAACCACCCGTATATTTTTATTCAGGTTTATGTTATATTCAGGTTTATATTTATTCATTATTATGAATAAATAACCTCTCCACCTCCAGCACCGCAGCCCAGCTGGCCTGACTCGCCTTCGGAGGAACAGCTCGCCTTTGGCTCTATTATTAGGAAGCCTTTTCCATATTAACTAGATGATTTGAACTGGAAGTGTGTATCGTTTTAACCAGACTAATAATACCCATTAGTTGTATTTTGATGAGATTAAGGCTTTTATTAAGCTAACGTATTCAAAACACTGCATTTGGGGTGTGTTCACAAAAGCTCCTTTTTTTTTTTTATTTCCAAAGCTTACGCCAATTCTACCCCAACGCCAATTTGGAGTAATTTAGAGTTAATTCTGATTAACTCTGACATGAAAAGCAGCAGTAGCAGACCCCGTATTTTCCTAGAAGCCACGCAAGCAATGTGAAAACAGCAGCACAATTAAACTGTTCCAGGGATAGCACCATAACAAGATCACAGAATTGTTGAGGTTGGAAGGGACCTTTAAGATCATCTAGTCCAACCGTCAACCTAACTGTGATAAAACCAAAAATAAAAACAAAAATAAAAACCACACATCTCTAAACCACGCCACCAGACCTTAAGCAAAATATAAACAGCTGAACTTGACGATTAATCCTTGGTGTTTGCTGCTTGTTTCCCTTTTTCCTCATCCCCACCTCAGTGGGAGAAAACAAACACTGCAACCTCTGGTAATTAAAGATTTCTTCAACAACAAACGTGCCAAATAAGCCGCTTCGCACATAGCGGGGCATGAACTCTATTCTTCACAGGCAGCAAATTGTGCCACCCAATAAGTAGCATTAAAATGGTAATGCTGGCTAGCTGAGCCCTTAATTGGCTGAATCAGAGAGCCAGGAGCATGCTTGTGCAATCAAGAGACCCCTGTCTGGCCTAAACGCTGAGTTTTAAACAGATGTCTTAAAAAAAAAAAGGGAAAAAAAAAAAAAAAAGGGGAGGGAGAAGGCCAGGGAAGGGAATATAAAAGGATTTTGCAAACCAGGCTAATCTCAGCCTCTGTATGCATAGATGCAAAAAGAAGATATTCTGCCCCAACACTGCTTTGAAGTCTTTTGACCTGGACAGCATGGATCACAGGTGGCGGCTTACGCAGCCACCCTTATGCTAGGGAAGAATAAATTCATAGAGAAATCTTTAGTGTAAACATCTTTCTGGCTATAGAATTGATAACACTTCTTAAGTTTTTACTCCAGGACTATCTAATGCAGCTTTCCTAAGGGAAAGGAAATTTTTGCCATATGACTTCTACGAAAACAAAAATGAAATCTATCTTATCTACACACATTGTGAGTTCCAAAGACCTGGCCAACCTCTGTTATCCAGCAGTTCCTAAACCAGAGAACACCTCACTGATTTTCTTCCCCTTGAGGGAAGTCACCTCCTTCCCCTGCAGCACATAGGCATGAGCCCCAGCTCAATCTTGAAGGGTCTTTGGGGGACACCAAGAGCTCTGCAGAGAGCTCCTGGACTCACTCACCAGAAGCAAAGCAGGAATTGGCACAGGAATATCTCAGGTAGGTTTCCCAAAAGCCAGAAGATGGAAGGAGGAGCAGAGTTTGTACCAAGGACACTGTGATCTCCACAGATGCAGAGACAGAGTCACTGCTTACAACTATTTTACCCAGTCTTGAAGGGTCTTTGGAGGACACCAAGAGCTCTGCAGAGAGCTCCTGGACTCACACACCAGAAGCAAAGCAGGAATATCTCAGGTAGGTTTCCCAAAAGCCAGAAGATGGAAGGAGCAGAGTTTGTACCAAGGACACTGTGATCTCCAAGGGTGCAGGGATCGAGTCACTGCTTAATGCTATTTAAGAGAGTGTCTGGGAGGGAAGAGGAGTGACAGCCCTAAATGATATTGCTGGTTCAAGTTCCCAGCAAGACAGCAGAAATTATTCTGAGTTATGAAGCAGTGTCCTAAACGAGAAACTGTCAGTGGAGGCTTCAGTCAGGAAAAAAAAAAAACTTCAAGTACACGTAACAGTATTAAAAGAGCCTTCAAAAGACATAAAAGTGATACATTTGCATTTCTTAACCCAATATTGCAGCCACGATGGCAGTTTGGGAAGGAGGACGGAGTCACATGGTGGTCTTTTTCTTAGTAAATAAGAAAGAATTGACCACAAAATTGGAAATCAGCTGTTGGAGTGCCAGTGATCAGGGCTTGATTACATTTATTATGGGAAAGGAAGGGGTAGTCTAAACTGTAATCACACACACGCAGCTTTTAAAGGGCCAGTTTCACAAAGCTCAACACAATCGTCAGTCAAATCAGTAAGTATTAAAAAAAACAACAGAAATTATTCTCTATTATCATAGGCTTTTAAAGAACAAACCAAAAAATCCACCAGATGCCCAACAAACCCGTTTCACAAAATGAAAACACACCGCTGTTATAAAGCAAAAAGAGATGCCAGTCTTCCTTAAAGGGAAAGGAACCAAACCAAATATTTTTAATTATCATTTAAAAACTCAAGAGGAAGCTAATGGTAATCAATATGTGACAGAACCTGGGAACTGTAGAGTACAGATAAGGGAAGTATAAGGACAATAAAAAGAAGTCTGCGACCGACATAATTGAAACAGTCTGGGATGTTATTCTTTTCCAAAGACACCACCTACATCTTATTAGCAAATGAATCCATTTTGTGGATTTATCCATATTAGTACAGCCCATTACTGAACACAAGCGGTAGCATTGATAATAGAAAAAGGCAGGAGCCTTCAACAAACACTCCCATCCCACAACTGCGAAAGAGCCAGCCGACACACGGCCGTCAGAGGATGAAAAACACAACATCATCCCAATTACTTTTTGGAATGTAAAAATATCAACTATGAAAGATTGCACTCTACTACCCTAATTTCATCTTTTATTAATGCCTCTCAACGGGAGCTTCGAGAAACTAGCGTTTAGTTTGCAGAGTATCTTACCAGCATCCAGGTCTGTTTATTGGCAAAGGCATCATTAAACATTTCCTTTCGCAGTGCACAATGTCTGATTAAATAAGGAATACAACACACACCAAAAAAAAACCTCCAAGAAAATCAGCTTAGGCCATACTAAAAGGATTAAAGACATACCTGAGAGAGGGAATCCTGGCTGACAGCAGAGCAGGCGCGTTCCAACTGGAGTTCCGCAACAGCCATTCCTGGGAAAGTACCGTGCAGCGATGCGGGGATCTGGGGAAAAGAAAACAAAAACCACAAAAAAAAATTGTTAGGAAGTCTAGTTTTCAGGTCTATGGAAATAAAAGCATACTAAATAGCAGAGGTCAGCAAAAAAGCACCATCTAGATCGTTTGGCTCGGCAGCGCGACAGGCATTTCACGTTGCAGTACAGCCAAAACCACGCAGGAGGCTGCAGAAGGAGCACAGTCTGTCCTGCAGCCCAGAAAATAACAGCTTGAAGTTAAGAACTGACACTGCAACCTGGTAATCCACCAAACTAAAGCCTTTTTTTTTTGGTGTGAGTAGAAAAATCCCTAAGAGGAGCTGGCTGGGGCTCTACTTCAATATTGTAGGAAGCTCCAGTAGCTGTAACAGAGAAGAGAAAGTTTGGAAGGAGACTTGAAATGAAGAAAAATAATTACAAAGGAACTATTAACCACAGTGGATAATAAAACACTAAAGGAGACCACATAAAGAACTTCTTTCCTTCAAGGGAGCCCTAGAAGAGACTACCCAGAGAAGTGGTGGAGTCTCCTTCTCTGGAGACATTCAAAAGCCACCTAGGTGGACCTGCTCTGGCAGGGGGTTGGACTAGATGATCTCCAGAGGTCCCTTCCAAACCCATATCATTCTGTGATTTCAGAGAGGAAGGCTCAAGGAAAAGTAATAAACTGAAGTCACCAAATAAATTGCACAAGTTGGACAGTCCTGGACTCTTCAGTCTCACAGGGTGTATTGTCCAGTGGTGGACACAACCTACTCACAGATCACTCACATCATTGAAACAACTGTCAGAGAACAACCATACCAGGTAACAGCTCGATGGACTGGGCATTCACACAGCATGACAAAGATCTGGCTTCACATCCTTTCACCATTTCATTCCAAGCAGGAGATTCCTCCCACGCCAAGATGCGCGTCCAACCTGACCGCTGTGCAAGAAGCAACAACATTTCTTATTCTGATCAGGAACTCCATCCTGGGGATGGAAAATGCCTTCCTTGTCAGAGCTGACGTATGCATCCCTCCAGAAAGAGCGGAGAATTTTAGCTAAAACATTCCATTTGTTCCCATTTCAAAAGAAAGCCCCCATTGCCCTTGCCATAACAGCCCCACAGTCCCATCCTTCCTCTCTATAACAAGGTTTGCAGATGCAAAACCTTCACCATCAAATGGGGAGGGACTCTTGATCAGGGAGGAGGAACCATGGGACAAGAGGGAAGGGTTTGACACTGAAAGAGGGGAAATGGAGATGAGATGTGGGGAAGAACTTCTTTGCTGGGAGGGTGGTGAGAACCTGGCCCAGGTTGGCCAGAGAAGCTGTGGCTGCCCCATCCCTGGAGGGGTTCAAGGCCAGGTTGGACATGGCTTGGAGCAACCTGGTCTGGTGGGAGGTCTCCCTACCCATGGCAAGAGGTTGGAACTGGCTGGTCTTTAAGGTCCCTTCCAATCCTAACCACTCTGTGGTTACTTAACCACGCTTAACTATTCCAAAAGGAATGGTAGAACACACCCAGACGCAGAAACGGTCTCGGGACGCAGAATCGGGAGAGAAAGTCAAAGAGTCAAAGTCAAATTCAAAGAGAAAGTCAAAGAACAAGCTTCTCCACGAGCAAAAACTGCAGCTGAACTGCAACTGTGGGCACGAAGCCACCACAGCCAGCAGGAAGCCACCTCCACCAGCCCAGACAGAGTCTCCGATAGCCCTTAACCCAGCGTGTCATTATCAGCCTCACGCTCAAGTGAAGAAGAACGAGGTGCCAAGGCCCCGCAAACAAATGGGCTGTGACAGAGTTACAGACATCACACAGAATACAGAGCACCAAAAAAAAATATTAAAATAAAAAAAAATCAGATTTTTCCCCCGACTGCCGCAGAGATTCTCTCGCTGGTGATTTATACCTTAATTTTACCCGATAATGTCTGCATTTGTCTCTATCCTGGTTATTAGCTTCCCCAAGGAAAGCAAAAAAAATCCAAAAGCTCCGAGAGAAACGCCGCTCTTCCTTCCTCGCCCGGCAGGCATATTTATGGCATAATCCAAAGGAATAATTATTCCAAATGGGAGAGCATCCCTCCACGAGATCAGCGGGGCTGCGTATAGTTACGATCAATGCTGAGAATATACGTCCCGGTATTTACCACGGGACAGTCCATCTCCTGCCAAGAAACCCATTTTTTTTCCTCCCACCTCCTTTCAAAATTGAGGCTGGTTTTGCATCAGGAATCAGAAGGCATCGCCACCCACCGGGGCCCTCTCTCCCCCAAAAGAAATACTTTTTTAAATTACTAACAGCCGAAATGCCACGCTAAAAAAAATATTAAAAAAAAAAAAAAATCAAACGTTGCCCGCAAGAAATAGAAAGGCAAGAAAATGTTTACAATAACACAAAAATCTTTGGGAATCAGTAATGGGTCTATTTGTTTCTCTGTGCAAACTCAAGATGCAAGTTGTTCCCTTTATTTGTAAATCATCAGGGTTCCCGGCGAAATAGGTTTGTTCGCCCCAATTACAGCAATCCCCAAAAGAATTCTCACTTTCCAAACAGTTGCATAAAATACTAATTACTCGTATTGGGAGTAAATGAACATAGGCTAATAAATTTACAAATTCAATTACGGCGAGCTATCAGCTGACTTTTTGATTTAATTGCTATGGATTGCCCTTTAGACGCCGTAATGAAATTAATAAAACACGCCGGTAATCGATAGCTACTGATTAATCGATTCGGAGCAGCCTTTACAAAGACCCTTTAACCCTCAGATGTCATTATTTACTACCTTATAATGCAAGTTATAGGTTGTAGGTAGGCATACCCAGAGCAAAAATATATATTTATATATTTTGGGATGTATTTAGGAGCACAGCGGTTCGCCAAAGGTCAAGGTGTAGCAAGATGGGATTTGGCATATATATATAAATATATATAGGGTATCTCACCCTTGAAGGTTAAGTATCAGACTCCTCATTAATACATGATCAAGGTCTTCTCATGAGTGGAATAAACAGTCATCCTTCATGGGTGATCTCCTTCTATTTATTCAGGGAGGAATATTTAAAACCATCCAACTTCACCGGCGCTTACGGAAAAAAACACGTGCTATTTTAAATATCTTTTTCACGTGCTTCCTCAACGTGAAGAGGAACTTCTTTCCTTTGAGGGTGGCAGAGCCCTGGCAGAGGCTGCCCAGAGAGGTGGTGGAGTCTCCTTCTCTGGAGACATTCCAACCCCACCTGGACACCTTCCTGTGGGACCTGCTCGGGGTGGACCTGCTTTGGCAGGGGGTTGGAGTAGATGATCTCCAGAGGTCCCTTCCAACCCCATGTGATTCTGTGATACAAACCTGACTCCAACCTGCAAAAACCTTTTAATTTTACTAAGATAAGGTTTTGATACCGCACCACGCCCTTTGCGGAGGGGACAACACGGTGGGTGACAGCCATCCCCTCTCCCATCACAGTGAGAGGCCACAAGCGTGGACCTTTGGCAACAGAAGGCCCTGCTTGCCCTTTCTTCTCTCCCCCAGAGAAGCAACGACGCAGCTGGGCTCCTGCAGGTCCTCCTCCTTTTAATTCAGCAAATTTGAGGGAAAAAGATAGAAAACACCCCAAAAACCCAGACCTTTACTTAGAGACAACTTTGGCAGTCAAGACCTCTCATGTCACCCGTGGCTTCCACCCAATTTCCTAGCCAGCCACACTCCCAGCATCCCCATAGTGACTTCCTTTGGCAGACACACAGCCCAATTTTTCAGCAGCTGCATCTCAGGGCAGACAGCTCTCCTACCAAGGACTCCAGGCCCTGGAGTAACTCCCTCATTTTGAATTACTATGAAACTAAATCCAAAATTAAGGTTTTTTAACGTATCAGCGCCCACCATGTTGCCCGCACCTCTAGAAGGCACTTGTCACATCAGGGTGGTGGGAGAAGCAGCACCCACCGAGGCAGATGTCCCCATGCCCACAAATCCAGAGCCAAATAAAGGCCATCTACCAAAATTAGGATGGGACGGACACCACTGTGTAGAGCGTAAGAAACTAAGTTGGATCAGCCTGCAGCTTCCTGGTGGCCCACATCTCACCTTCTAGATATTAGCCACGATGCTCTCCAGCTGAGAGGTTTCATCCCTCTGCCCACACAATAAAAGGATCTGAAAGCATTTATACAATTCATAGAGTTGTCCAGGTTGGAAGGGATCTTTCAGATCATCGAGTCCAACCATCAGCCCAACACTGACAAAAGCCACATTAACCCATGTCCCTCGGCACCATGTCTACCCATCTTTTAAATACCTCCAGGGATGGAGACTCCACCACTTCCCTGGGCAGCCTCTTCCAAGGCTTGACAAACTTTTCCATGAAGAATTTTTTCCTCATACCCATCCTAAAACTCCACTGGCTCAACTTGAGGCCATCTCCTCTTGTCCCATTGCCTGTTCCTTGGGAGAAGAGACCGACATCCCCTGGCTACACCCTCCTTTCAGGGGGTTGGAGAGAGCGAGAAGGTCTCCCCTCAGCCTCCTTTTCTCCAGGCTGAACACCCCCAGCTCCCTCAGCCTCTCCTCACAAGACCTGTGCTCCAAACAAGTTTAACTATCATCAGATCTCTTCACTACTCCAGCCCTGCAGAAAAGCCACGTCCTCCAGGCGGGACAGCACGATGGCCAGGGTGAGCCAGGCTGGTGAGAAGGTCACACTAACCTAGAGAGAGTGTTTGCAAAAAAACCTCCCTGCAGAAGTCAAGCACAAAGCTGGGGTCCAGGAAATGATGTAAATTGAGTTTGTCTGTGCTGACAATAGCTCTTGATTAGAGGCTTCCAGAGCTCCTGAGGAGCTTGTGAATTCTTTCTCACCCCCCTCTCCCACTCACAGACCGGAGCAGCCTCAGGATCAGAAAAAGCAGATGAAAAAGGGAATGGGGAGCTGTGCTCGTTAGGACACCTCTGCCAGGTCCAGCTGTGGGTCCAAACTCCACTTTCACGGGGGCTGCACGAGTACAGAAGAGAGAATCAAACCTTCCAGCATCTTCCCAAGCTGCAGGACAAGGACATGAGAGAAAATTCCAAGACCTTGTATCAAGGTTTAATGTTTCCTCCCCATAAACAGGTCAAGACAAGGGGAAAAAAAAAAAAAAAAAGAAGTAAAAAGGCATTTCAGTATTTTAAACATTGTCAAATTTTCAGGCAAATGCTTTGAAATACAAACGCTGCTTTTTTTTTTTTATGGAATACATTTTCTGGTGTTTAAACAAAGCAAGTACCTGGCAACAAAACCCTGAGCCAAATTATTGTTAACAGTGAAACAATAATTGCAGCAATAAATAGGATACGTTGAAAATTATAGCAGCCTGAAAACATTTACCCCATCTGACAATATATGGGACAATTTAGTTCCTGGTGAGCAACATAATTTCTGTTTTTACTATTATATAGAGATTCCTGCAAAGTAAAGTTGTCATACACATCCATAAAATATATATGGAGCGAAGTTACTTCAGGGAGATGCACTTTTATCTTCCCTAAATAAACTTTCTGCTGGATGCTTTTGTCCTCATTACCTGGTCATGCATTATAACAACTTTCCCAAAGCCCTCCTTGTTTCCCGAGCAGGTTTTGGTTCACTCCAGGTGAAACTGACGTGTTATTGATTAAATACATCGACTAAAAAAAAATAAAAATAAATAAATCACACAACCTAAAAGCTATTTATAGCTCTGTGTGTGCATGGAACTGGGAAAGAGAACTTCCCACGGGTGCCAAGCTGCAGTGGAGCCCTCGACCCTCCTGCATCCAATCCTTGCCACAAGCCAGGGGCTTCTCCATGGCTCCTTTTTCGCTCCAAAACCCTCAGTTTTTTGGTGCCTTTGAAAAATAACCTTCCTTTTTCACAGCAAAACGTAGCAGTGCATTTATGTGTGCAGCCACCGGGCGCATCAACTGGTTTTCACTCTGTGCAAATCTTTCCAGGTATCCCCCACACAACCCAGGGGAAAGTCCAAGCATAAATTAAAAAAAAAAAAAAAAACAAAAAAACCAACCCCAAACCATATATTTCTTCAAGGTTTTCTGTTAGGAAAAAAAAATCCTGCCCTCTGGAAATGCATGGCTTTTCCTGCCATGGGCTGTACCCACTGTTCTGGACACACGAAGAGCCCGGAGCTTCGTGCTTTAGAGACTGCTAAATATCAACACACTGATTTTAGGAGACCACAAAAAGCTCCCCCAGTGCTGGATAAGGAGCCCCCCATGCCCACACACACTTCTAGATGCCAGTGGTCCCCATCCTTGGGGGCACAAGCCACAGGCACAGCAGCACCCACCTTTTGCAGGCATAAATCCTTACTAGATTTAATCCTAAATACTCAACAAAAGTACTTCTCGTCTTCATTAATGAAGACAGAAACTCTGGAGGACGCTCAGCCGGAACGTTACCTTCATCTCAACCCTATCACCAGCAACCTGCAGTCCCCCATCTTCCTCCTAACAGTATCAGTAAATATTTGTGCAGCATTTTAAAAGATGTAAAAACACCACTTTAATGCTAACTATAATCATATCCAAAGATAAGCATTTTAACTGCTACATTATTCCTGAAAATTGTGCTTTTTTTTTTACTGTTTTGATTATTGCAGATATTAGAAACTCTTGTTCCTTCAGCAATTTAAAGTCTTTTTTTTTTCCTAACATTTGTATCATAATGTAGCGCTCAACTATTTTTCCAACTCTGTATCATTCTTCATCTCAGCTGGCTTTATTACAGCCATACCCAATGAGAGAGAATTGCAATACAAAGTAATTCACCGCAAAATGAGCGTACTAACGATAAGAAACAAGTACTGGCTTCGCCTCCCGAGCAAAAAATAAAAAAAAAAAAAAAAATAAGGTACACATGCAAAGAGACAGAAAAGAAAAAGTTAAATTTAGGACGCGTGACCTTGCAGCAAAGTGGGATACTTTAAAAAGGAAAGTTGGGGTTGGACTAGATGATCTCCAGAGGTCCCTTCCAAGCCTGTATCATTCTGTGATTTTCATCACAAGGTGAACATCAGTCTAAAATCAACCCAGACATGAAATACAAGAAATAAATACTCCGAGAGATAAATTCTAGTATCTAATATACCACAGTAACGCTGGCAGTCCCAGGCACAGTCTGTGTATTAACTCACATGCCTTTGCAGGCACCTACGTGGAAAATAACACAAGTCCTGCCCACCTTAGCTGCTCTAGGGGAGTTCTTGTTTAAATCAGTCCAAAAAAATCTACAAGGCAAAGATTTAACATTTTAGACAGGTGTCTTAGAAACTACGGTATCCAAACAGTGCATTATTAAAAAGAAAAAAAAAACCAAAACACTGACAACTCTTTACAGCAAATCAAGGAAAGCAACATAGATATTTTGGGTTTTTTTGGAGTGCTGTCTCTTCAAATTGCATCCTTGCTGTCACGCAGGCACCGACCCATCAAGCCCGCTCGTGTGGGCATCACTTACAGCTGGAACTCCTCGGGCAACCTCACGTAGGAGCTTTGGGCCTGCCACAAAGGATCAAATCACTGCTCCAGCCAACCTCCTTCCTCCAGTGGCCAAGAGTACTGATGCTGATGGTGGCCTTTTACCATACTGCCACAGACTTGGTAGACAAGGGCAGAGCAACTGACCTCATCTACCTGGACTTCTGCAAAGCATTTGACACTGTCCCGCACGACATCCTGGTCTCAAAACTGGAAACTCATGGATTCGACGGATGGACCACTCGGTGGATAAAGAGGTGGCTGGATGGCTGCACCCAAAGGGTTGTGGTGAATGGCTCAATGTCCAGGTGGTGGCCAGTAACGAGCAGTGTTCCACAGGGGTCGGTATTGGGACCAGTACTATTTCACATCTTTGTTGGAGACATGGACAGTGGGATAGAGTGCAACCTCAGCAAGTTTGCTGATGACACCAAGCTCGGTGGTGCAGTTGACACGCTGGAGGGAAGGGATGCCATCCAGAGGGACCTGGACAGGTTGGAGAGGTGGGCTCCTGCAAATTGCGTGAGGTTCAACCAAGCCAAGTGCAGGGTCCTGCACCTGGGACGTGGCAACCCCAGGCACAAATACAGGTTGGGTGGAGAATGGCTGGAGAGCAGCCCTGAGGAGAAGGACTTATGGACGAGAAGCTCAACACGAGCCGGCATTGTGCGCTGGCAGCCCAGAGAGCCAACCACGTCCTGGGCTGCATCAGGAGAAGTGTGGCCAGCAGGTCTCGGGAGGTGGTTCTGCCCCTCTACTCTGCACTTGTGAGACCCCACCTGGAGTACTGTGTCCAGCTTTGGAGTCCTCAACACAGAAAGGACATGGACCGTCTGGAACAGATGCAGCGGAGGGCCACCAAGATGATCAGAGGGATGGAGCACCTCTCCTATGAAGACAGGCTGAGAGAGCTGGGATTGTTCAGCCTGGAGAAGGCTCCGGGGAGACCTTATAGCAGCCTTTCATACATGAAGGGAGCCTATAGAGGAACTGGAGAAGGACTCTTTGTCAGGAAGTGCAGTGATAGGACAAGGGGAAACATTTTAAAATTGGAAGAAAAAAGATTCAGATTGGATATAAGGAAGAAATTTTTTACTATGAGGGTGGTGAGACACTGGAACAGGTTGCCCAGAGAAGTTGTGGATGCCCCATCCCTGGAAGTGTTCAAGGCCAGGCTGGATGGGGCCTTGAGCAACCTGCTCTAGTGGGAGGTGTCCCTTTCCATGGCAGGGGGGTTGGAACTCGATGATCCTTGAGGTCCCTTCCAACCCAAACCATTCTATGATTCTGATAGGAGAAACAATCCTTTTCAGACCATTTCCAGATAGTTGGTAGGGTCCATCATGCCTGGGAGGAAGTAGGAATGTTGGAGGTTGTTTTTTTTCCTCCCCAGGAATAGAATTATACCTCCAAAATGTCAGCCTTTGATGCATCAATTGCACTCTTAACTAGAATAGCTACTACTGTTAGTAATGATCATTAGGCTATTTAATCAGTTCAAACGATGCGGTAATTGTAATTCCTGCTAATGAGCAAGTATCTCGAGAATAGTCCTAATGTCTAAAGCCTACTGAGCTGCTTCTAACTCCCAGGGACAGATGAGATGGAGACCTGTGGATAAGGAAATCATTAATGATTTCCCCTGTGCCACAGGGAAAGCTCTTCAGCCTCCACAGGACACAGACATACCCCAAATCCTGCCGTGCCACTCAAATAGCAACAACTTGCTTTCACCCAAAACCTTCTGCAGTCCCTTTGCAAACCTTCCTGCTTTTCCAGCAGCTCCAGTTAAGAGAACAACTGTCAGGAAGGTCTCCCTACCTTCCACCTGGAAAGCACCAGGTCCTTACTCCCCATCCCGTTTGTGGGGTAGATAACAGGCAATGCTATCCAAGGTTGGACACGCTGTGCATGTGGGAGATGAAAGACACAACTGACACGGGACCACGATGACCCAGGAGACCCTAAATAAGCCAAACACTGTCCCCAGGAGCAACGGCTGCCAAGCCCAAGATGAGGGACCTCTGGGACATCCAGCCCTACATCTCATCCAGCCCCACCTCTCCCCAGGAGCAATGGTTGTCCCCACCTGGGGCTTCTCAGTGGTTTTTCTTAAAAAGAAGAACCCTCTCTTAACTCTTGCATTTCAGAATTAACTCTAGAAAGCACCACCGAAGCACAGAATGACATGGGGTAGGAAGGGGCCTCTGGAGATCATCTACTCCAACCTCCTGCCAGAGCAGGTCCACCCAGACTAGATCCTACAGGAACATGTCCAAGTGGGGTTTGGAATGTCTCCAGAGAAGGAGACTCCACCACCTCTCTGGGCAGCCTCTGCCAGGGCTCTGCCACCCTCACAGGAGAGAGGTTCCTCCTTATGTTTAGATGGAACTTCTTATGTTCATAATGAAGAAACCAAAAGGGTGGGGAAAGAAGGTAACTATCCAGTCAGCCAGAGACAGCCCCACTACTACAGCTCTGCAGCAGGATGACACCATCGGTGTTGATGGACCTCCCCATGATTCACGGTGCAGTGATTAAGTCTGAAAGCAAGGCTAAAAATTGGTCCAACATGGGTGAAGTAAAACATAATATAGTAATAGCATTTGCTTTCACTGCCACACTTCTGTTGCAACTCATAAAAGTACTTTCAAGATACTGCATTTAATTAGAGTTTTATAGCACCTGTGAAAAAACATGCTCTAAACACATCTAACATTGACTTTATGGCTTCCTTCTTCCTCCACCTCCTCATCTTTGAAAGACTAAAGTAATCATTCATATTCCACGAGTCAAAAAACGCTGTGAGGCACAAGAGAGAGAACTCAAAAGCATCTCTGCTGAGAGACAGACCAAAAGCTCTGTTTTCTAGTTTATCTTCTAGATGTTACAACAAAATATTAGTCAGTGTAACAGGCTGGACAACTGCCACAGAGTCTTCTGTGTCTCAGCTGTACTTTTAAAGCTCTGTAAGGTCATTTTACAAAGGAAGAGCGTGGAAAAAAAAAATTAATTGAGGAATCGGATCTGACAACAGAGGGCTGGTGTATGGTCATAAAGGTTAAACTTCTGCTTGCTGGCTTAGAAATGTGCTGGCAGGGTGAGGACCAGCCAAGATACCCAGGTGACCATGGCAAGAGGGTGCTCCAGCTGCAGGGGAGAGAGCAGAAAAGCAGGAGCCCGGGGGTGCAAGAAGTTCTGAGCTACATAGAAAATGGGAGACAATAAAACATCCAGGCTGTGGTAGCTCAACAGCAGCTGCACTAAATTGTTACACTCAATGATATATGTACCCTTCTGCACAGCCAGCCTTGGACACAGTGAGGAAGAGGAGCCAAGAGCCATCTTCATCCAAAAACACAGCAAGCAGGTGTCACCCTCAAGCGGTGACAACCCCAAGGCAGGCCAACAGAGGGACAAGCAGGGACTCCCTGCTGAGGGGACACGAGACACCCCAAGGGCAATCAGGTGTATGACCATGGAGGTTCTACACATCTAACCTCTACTTTGGCTCTTCTCACCCTTTATCACCAATTCAAAGAACCACGTTCTAAAATAAATGTCGTTTGGGGTTTTTTTTTCTTCCTTTTTGACCATAGGAGACAGGCAGGCTCTCTGGAAGGTGACTCAGAAGACTATCTTTTCTGACCACCATATTGCAAGCCGAGGCCTCAGGTTTACATGAGTCATATTGCTAAAGTGTATAAATACTTAATAAACATGCCCTTAAATGTAACTGCCCTCTTGGGATGGCAGCACACAGAGTATCCATGTGAGCTTGGACAACTTGGTTTTTCACCCCACAACCCACAGACCCATAGGGTGACACCTCAAGAAGGTCCTTCACCCCACTGCTGAGCTGGAAGAGGAGATGCCCAAGCTCAGTGCCTGTGCTGAAATGCCACCGAGCAGCTCTTACTGCTCCTCAGGGCACACAGGGAGAGGAGAACCTCAGCAGGAACGTAGCATGGGGGCAGAGAAGCCTCCTGGAGCAATAGGTAGATGGTCAAGGGAGCATCTCTCTGATGAGGAAAGGCTGAGAGACCTGGGGATGTTCAGCCTGGGGAACAGAAGACTGAAGGGGACCTCATAAATGCTGAGCAATACCTAAAGGGTGGGTGACAAGAGGATGGGGCCAGGCTCTTCTCAGTGGTGCCCAGGGACAGGACAAGAGGAAATGGGTACAAACTTGAACATAAGGAGTTCCACCTAAACATGAGGAGGAACTTCTTTCCTGTGAGGGTGGCAGAGCCCTGGCAGAGGCTGCCCAGAGAGGTGGTGGAGTCTCCTTCTCTGGGGACATTCCAAACCCACCTGGACACCTTCCTCTGTAACCTGCTCTGGGTAACCCTTCTCTGGCAGGTGGTTGGACTAGATGATCTCCAGAGGTCCCTTCCAACACCTGCCAGTCTGTAATTCTGTGTTTTTTCTGGAAGACACCAAACATCCTCCACAGAACAAAGCAATCTGCGTGGCAGGTCACCTGTTTAATGCCTGTGAGACCCACAGATGTATTTTAACAGGCAGGGAAAGAAGAGGAACATTTCCCTGGGAAACCAGTACCCCTTAGTCCATGCCACTCTTCATGCCATCCAGCCCCAGTGGGTCCTCCCTCATACTGATAAACACAACTCAAGTTGTCCACATCTCACACAGTTATTAAGCAATATAAAAAGATCTTTCTAGGATGAAGCGCTGTTTATCCCTGTTACATGTGTTTGAGCTGCAGCACTCCCCTTTATAGCATTTTCTCCATTTTTTTTTTTATTAAATACCCTGAAGACAGGATTATTAGTTTCCTCACAGTTTTTATACCATGCTCACGGCTACACCAAGTTCTTCACAAATATTATTTAAGTTTTACAACAACCAAGAAGCCTAGAGGCTGTTAGCAGATCTGTTTCACCGAGGCAGAGAGATCAAGCTGAAAAATTGAGTTTATTTTGGGGTGTAGCCTGAGCTGCCCAAGACATAATTTTTCCAAACACCCCCACAGAGCTTGAGGGAGTCAGTCCCACCGTGACCAAGTGGAGACACTCAGCTTTCCATTTCTGACACGTTTCTGCATTTATGGTTTAGCCAGTAGCACTCTGAGGGAACAATTCACTTGCCCCTTTCTATATGGTCTGCTGCTACATGAACAAGCTCTCTGCTGACTATAAAGACAACCCTATAGATTCCTGCTGCTAATCCCACAATCCACACCATAGTATCCTGTCTAACCAGCTGCCCAGGCAATTTATAATCCATCCAAAAAAACCACAAACTCATGATGTTCTTGAGATGCCTAGAACATCTAAATATTACAGCTAAACAGCTAAATTTTAAGAGGTGGTGGAGTTAGAGGAGGTGAAACCCATCTCGTCTTCCAGTGTATGCTGGAAAAAGGCCAGCTTTGCAATTACTTTGCCCCTCTTTGTATTTTTAAAAACTGTGAAGTTACGTTTTGGATACAATCACTGAGGATTTGAGGGTCTCCTTTGATTCCTGGCGCTGGAACACCCACACAGAACAAGACACTGAGCTATCAGCCAACGTGAATGAGAAGGAAGACCAACATGTACCAGAAGGGTTTCACAGGCACTTATTGACAGGATAATTCCACATATTTGGCAAGAATAGGTAGATAACCTGGCCCTGCACTCACCAAAACTCATGTCTTCAGCTCAGCCCACCTTGATTTTCAGTTCCTTGTTACAAAGGTCTCTGCTTTTCCCAGCCTTGCATCTCCTCCTTATTGGCTCCCATCAGATTGCCCACTCAATCCCACTATCACACCAGTGCCCCACAGCACTGTTTCCACCCTGCTGTCCTTATCAGTTCTCCATGTTCTCAGCCAGCTCACAAAAGAGGTGGCAAGCAGCCTGGCTAGTCCTTTTCCATCCTGTCCAGGTAGGACGACAGACTCAGGTCCCTGGCTCTCACATGTGAGATCTTCAGAAGCTCCAGCTACTGAAGCCTCATACATTAACCTGGAGACTGATTCCCTGGAAGAGCTTCATCCCCGTGTCCAGACTAGATATTGCCAGGGAAACAACCAAAAAACCACAATAAAATCCTATCTGCTGACCAGCTGCAGATTATTATTACACAGAAGATCTTCCCCCCCCCCAAAAAATGATCTTCAAATGCCTAAATCATTCCTGTTGAAGTAGTTATTAAAAATCCAGTCTGTAGCACACGTTAGGCTGAAGAGTTTCAGCAATCAGTTGAAGACTGATGAAATTACACGCAATTACAATACGATTTGGTAAAAACGAACGAGCGAGTTCAGCTCATGAGTAATCTTCAGCATATGCTGCACAAATAGCTCTTTTTCCTGAACTTGCTATACTAGAACTAAAAAAAAATAAAAGAAGACAGATAGAACAGCCAAACTTTGCTATGATGGTTAAACATTTTCTTGTCTTTTAACTTCTGCAGGCAAGATAGCATCTGGCTTTCCTTTTGCTGCAAGAAAGGTTTGTCTCCTCTTGCTCTCAGTTTCCCCATTCCTTGCTGGCCAGCTGGACCGCCGGGGATCTGCTGCTCAACCACACATTTACTTTCATCAGTTTAACTAAAACAAGAGACATGATAAAAAAAAAAAAAAACACTGTGGGGCCCTGTGTAACATTTGCCACCGTTAACGCAACGTACAGACTGAGTAACATATTTCTTCCCCATCCTTTTTTTTTTTTGTTTGTTTCTATTAGCTTTAGGTCTTTCAAGCCTTCACGGCAGACACGTGCTGCTCCAGAGAGCAGAGGAACCATCAGGACAAGGAAGGACTTTCACAGATGGTCTAAAAGCACCACTAACAAACGTGGGAGGGAACTTTTGCTACAACATAGAAAAGGCAATTCCCATAACAGGGAAATTCTGAGAGACAAGCCGCTCTCCAAAATGATTAATCATTCGCTACGGGGAGTTCCAGCGTACTCGGCGAGCGAGATCAAGGAGTTCAGCATTAGATAAACATGTTTTGACTGCAGAATGACTATTGTGAACCTGCAGGTCAGCCACAACTAGAGCTGGGGGAATACTGCTATGAAATTCCACGAGTGCTTGTTTAGATTTGTAAACAAAGATCACTTCAGTTATGCTTACGTTCCTTTTTCGGAATGTTTTTAGGTAATATATTCCCATGGTTGTTGTGTTTTGGTTTTTTTGGTAAGGTTTTGAAACAAAAACATACCATTTCCCTTCTTCCTCTTTCACCAAAAAAGTTGTATTTTTATTCCTGGATATTCCAGGTTGATGCTTTATGTTAAAGGACAGTCCTTTCTACTCTTCTAGAAACAGATTACCATGCTCCTGGTAGAACTGCAACAGTCCAGCCTGCAGCACAAGTCGGCCACATCCCTTGAGGACAAACTCCTGCCTTTTGTGACTCCGAGTGCTGCAGACACACAGAAAAGCCAGGCCAGCTACACTCTCTAAACCTTGAGGTCTTCTCTGGTGAAGAAGAAATCCCCCACCACAGTCACCAGCAGTGACAAACCTAGATCGCTACGGAGGAACCTAAGAGGTATTCAACAGACCAGCCTTACCCCAAAAATCAACCTCTTATTCAACACCTCATAGGTAGGATGAGACCTCTTGGAAATTATTCAAATTCCCTCAAATTAAGCAGGAGTAACAAAGAGGGTGTTTCAGGGAAAAAAAAAAAAAAAAAAAGTGTGAAATACCACAAAAGCCTGCTAGCACTGCAAGTTCAGAAGGGATTTGCTGAGATTTGCTTTGGCAAGTACAAGGAGGGGAAAGAAAAAAAAAAAAAAGAGAGAAAAAGAAAAAAGAAAGATGCTGCTCAGACAACAGCAAAGGAGCAGGTTCAGCTTTCCAGCTGTAGCTGACATCAGAAGAAGGACAAATGCCAAAGAATTTCTGAAGCATTTCTGCACTTTCCTCAAGCTCGAGCCGGTGGGTGAGAATATACACAAGTGATACCAACTGCTCAAAAATCAGTGATGCATGAGGACATGCCAGTAAAACCTTCTCCCCTTTTGGCCCCTGCTATCTGCAGATGTAGAGAGAGCAATGCTACAGCCCAACGCCGCGCAACCAGGCTGCAGCACGGGCACAGCTCCAGAGCAGAGCCATCTCCTTGCTGCATCTGGGTTCTGCTTAGCCTGCAGGATTATTGCAGAGAGCACAGAGAGTAGAATCCATCTGCAGGAGGAAGGGATGGGTTGTTTCCACTACGGGGAGGAAAAAAAAATAAAAATAATACATCCTTAAGTAGGAAGATATTGGATATTCTGCCTTGAGTTCATACCCACTGCAGCAGGATTCAATGCTTCAGCAGCCATAGAAAAGCAGGGAGTCTTACTAGGATCACTTTCATATAAACGTGGATATTCCCATGTCCACAGAAAGAATTACATCTCCCTGGGTCCAAAGAAATAAGCAGGAAGATGCACTTTTATGCTGGAGCAAGCGTCCCACAAGTGAAACTCTCACCCCAGAATGACCATAATTCCAATAAATGCTTATGTAGGTAGAACTGGTTATTCACTCAATGCCTCAAGAACCCATTTTTCACACTATGCCTTTCTCAGCCTTTATTTAGCCCTTACCCTCTTGCCCTTTTACTGCTCTTTCCCTCCACTTCCCAGTACTCTTCAGGATTTATGGGGGGTTTTTTAGCAGATAGAGCCTCTCAGATTTCAATTACATGACTCTGGGCTACTTCAAGCAATAATCAAAACCCGGTAGTGAGAATAATAATTATACAACTAAGCTAAAAAAACATATCCTGCAGATTCTAGATGTAGCTTAGAAGAGTTATGAGCCATTTGTATTCTTCAGAGTCACACGAAATGTGCTCACGCTGCATTTGTTCACCAGCTCCAGTGGCTTCAGCTTGAATTGTACCATCACTTGGGTTTTGGATACTTTTATATCCCACCATTTAAATGTCATTGTCCCTTGCAGATTACAAAGGAGGTGCCCTGCCGTGAGCATTCCACTTGCTACAATTATTTCAACCCAGCTAAGAGCTTTTCTCAAACAATTTTACCGCTCGCGTTGTCCCCGCCGCATTTATCATAAGAGCCCTTTTTGATGGAAGCCACAACTTCATTCTGAGCTCTCATGTCAATGAGGCTGCAGGTGAAAGCCAACGAGGGACAAATGAGGTCCTGTTTTATTACTAGCATGGGAAAAGACAAAAAGCAGCGTGGCCCCGAGCGACGTGGATGTGCCACTTGGGTTCCAGTAGGAACAGCGACAGCTTTTTGTACACACCAGACCCTGTTTCTAGCAAACCAGCTCACCACAGCCACCCAAATGAGAACGCTGGGGCTTTAACTAGCTATTCCCATTTAAAATCATAAATGAGATTCAAACGGTCCAAGATAAAGTAATACTATTATTAGGGAGTGGTTTGAGTGAGCCGAGGAGCAAGGCTGGGACAGTGATTGTAGTTTAGCTGTCATTATTTTCAGTTCCCTGGGGATATGCATAGGCAGGCACCCGGCTGCACGGCCACGTCGGCCTCGATTAATGGTGGCAGCAGCTGGTCCTGGGTTATAGATGTTTGCTTATGGGGAATTCTAGAAAACTGCTGCTTTCAACTTGTAAATTTGAGCAAAGTCAACCTTGTGTCAAATATGACAGCCAGAAACATCTGCCTCGGGGGTCAATCAATTGCATATACTTACTTCACATTAAAACAAAGCCTACAGAGGCTCACCCTTCAGTAGGGAAGGAAATCTTTACAAGTTAAAACCAGGTAGTGACTTTGATGTAGTACCCGCAGCCGATCAGAAAGCTTGTTTTAAAAAAAGTGCTTCTTTCCGTTTCTTCGCGGCGAGCCTAACCTCTCTCGCTCACAGGCATGCAATACTATGTTAGGAAGCACTAAAGAATGAACATCTAATATCACCACAGTTTTTATAAAGCCCTTTTCCCAGGAGACTTCAGATCAGATGTGCTATCTGAGTTTCACCAAGGCTTCTGCTTTCTTTCCCTAATTTTCCAGCTGGGTTAACTAGGCAGGAGGAGGTCAAGTACTTCAGAGGAAAATCACACAAAGTGTCAGAGCCACCATCAAAAGCCAGGATCCTCCAAACACCTGCTCCTTTGCTGTCACCATGCTATGCCTTTCCCAGGTTTTAGGTTTTATTTGCCTTTATTACTCATAAGGCTGATTATATTCCTGTTTATTAGTACTCAATAATGGTTTTCTTACTTTTCCACTAGCACTGAAGTGGCATTTAGCACACAAACCCCGTGATTCTTACTGCTGTTCTGCACTGGCTTTACCTAACCAGGAAAAAAATAAAAATAAAAAGGAGCAGTTTCCACATCAACCTTGCAGAGCAGTAAGCAACTACCTACGCTGCACAGCTGCAGACAATCACATCTTACAAGATTTCTCCTTCCAGATCAGGCTGAAATATGAAAGCAGAGAAAGCAGTGCCCTTCAGATATGTTCTCATAGCAAAAGAAATGATTAAAAAAAAAAAACCACCAACTACCAGCAACACTACTCCATTGATTCATTCTTTAAACAATACCAGCACTGTGCTGCACCCAGAGAAGTAATGAACTGAAAGCATATCCAGAGGCAGAACATTCTCCTGATTAGTAACAACTATCCACGTTTAAGTAAAGACAAATAAGACACTAACCACTGCCCAGTACCGTAGCTTTGCCATCTACCTGCAAGCACCGTTCATCACTTGCAGGCCGTCTCACGGCTCATTTTAACAATAATTGCTGATCGGGCTGAATGCAATCAGCAGAAGGCCCAATAATGAGGAGCAACCACAATAACAGCACAATGACTTGGGTTTAAATAGGGCCTTTCCTTTCAAAGGAACCCCCTCGTTTCTCCCCAGGCACTTAAGCCCCAAACCAGACCGCAGCTCGCACGGCGCTGATGAGCCCATAAAACAGTCCCCAACCTTGGTTTTCCACTTTGCAAAGAAATTTATCATCAGGACCCTTCTAATTTGCAAGGGCAGCCCTGCCTTCCCTGGGTTTCCCCATCTGGGGAGGCTGCAGCTGAGGGCCAGCTGGGCACAGAGCAGAACTGGGGGGCACGACACGCTAGCACAGATGAGGCACAGGCAGCCTGGCCTGGGGCCTGCAGGGACGAGGCCCTGGGGATTCACCAGCACCAAATATATTTTATTATCCACACAAAGCAGGGTTGTGGGTTTTTTTTTTTCTTTTCTTGTTCTTCTTCCCAGGGAATTCTTCTCCTGCCAATCCACTAATGCTGAAGTCAGCGGATGGCTGGCACCCCAAAGAGGGGGGCCATCCCTGGACATCACCACCCAGAGCATGAAGCACTAAAGTAGCATCTCCTACCCCAGCACTCCTCTGCCCTCCCAGGAACTTCCCACAGAGAATGTCCTTGTGTCCCAGCTGCCACAGCTCATCCTCATCCTGCCCCTTCAGCCGTGCACGTCTGGAAGGGCCATTCCCTGTCTCCATGCACGGGCTGTTAGCACACAGCGAGCCCCTAAGAGGCTCACAGCCCCCCCACAGCCCCCCATGCCAGCTCACCGCTTTTTACTGCATTTTTTTCTTTCTTTTCCGAATGAAAAATCCTCACTTTTTACCATATGATTTCATCTAGCAACTGCTACAACATCTCAAAGCCTAACAAGAAAGTCGCAAGAACAGCACACGCGACACTAAACACAAAAGAGCGCAGGAAAAGAGCATCTGCCACCCTAACAGCAGCTTTAAATCCTTCTTCCCCTATTTCTCTAGGTGCCCATATGTGACACAGCAGTAAAGCAATATCACGGTGAAGAACTTGGCTTCAAAGCCTGGATTCTGCCCTGACGACCTCTGCAAGAACCCACCTGAAATAGCTTTCCCTTGGTTTTTCCTCAACTCACATCAGGTTTCTTCCTACTTGTTTCAGATGTTCCCATTTTAATAAACGACACACAGCAAATAATTCAGAGGAAAATGATAGAGGGGGATAAAAAAAAATATGAGCTTTCTCTTGACAGGTCTCCAAACCATGAGATATACAACTATAAAAGTTGCTTCTGCTTGCAAAGCTTGACACATACACAGGGCACACCTGCCCTTCAGTGACCGAGAAATCCCATCACAGCCTTCCTAAAAATCCAGCCCAGGAGTATTTCCAAAAGCTTAGCCCAAGTAGGCTTGGCTGAAGGCCGTTTGGGAACATTATTGGTAGTACTATGGATTGTGGAGGTCCCAGTTAACACCAGGGGCTTGCAGAAACCCACAATTAAAACTACACTCGGCGCCGTCGAGACTCCAATACGTCCCTCACTTCATAAACTGCTGCCACCCTCTCCGAATGGTAACAATAGCCCTGTCTCCCAGAAGCTACAAAAGAGATTGCTGTAAACACCTAAAGGCTACTCACAAAGTGCTAGGGGCATGAGAACACACAGAAAATGCTTACATTTACCAGTACTAATCTTATTGCACTGTGAATGTACGTGTCACACAGCGCATAAAAACCATAACAGTTCTTACTTCTTCATTATATCACAGCAGAAAGGTAATGAATCCATTATGGTATTATTCTTTGGAAGACAAGTAATTGGCCATGTCAGCCTACACTCTGCTGTTTGAAGCTATCGAGTGTGAACTTTTTTTTATGGTACTTTGACACTTAATAGTATGCAATGTTTTCATTTATTCTTTTTAAAAAGGCTATAAAAATACCAAGTATTAGAAACTGACGGCTCAGCTGCTGATTTGAATAATCTATTCTGAACTTGATATTGAATTCTTCCCTCAAAAGATGCAGCAGAGAAGATCGTAGGTTGTACGAGTAAATTCAGTCGTTAACCCTGAGGGAAGATACATGACCTTGCCTCAATCCTGTATTGTTATTCGGAGATACAGTAAAAAGATGAAACATAAAATACCACATGGATTTAACTTACAATACAAATCTGAGCATACACTCGCGTGGTCATGGGGCCTTCCCAACAGCAACAGATCCAGTATTCTGATAAAGTTATCTTACATAAAAAAATAATGTAATACACCGCATGGTTTTTAAATTTTGAAGCACGTACCAATGCCCGATATCCTTTATTCTTCCATACACCTGAAAGCTCTATCCTTACACTTACAGATCAAACACACTGCCAGAGACGGAGCAAATTCCCCTTGCTATGCTCTCCAGTGGATGCTCTCTTCAGTTTACACCAACCAGTACCACAAGCATTCATCTTCACTCCTAACACACACCCCACCTGGCACAGACACACCAAAACCACACCTGAAAAACAAAGATCCTCCACTAACAAAAGCCCCAACCACCAGCTTCAACAAATTCAGATTCAAATCCCGGTGCCACCAGAGATTTCTGGCCAGACATCAAGAAAGACGCAGCTTTGTTGGCCAAGGTTGCCCCAAGAGACAACATATTTTTCTCAGAAGTATTTCTAAGAGGCTGCGTACTTTTTCAGGAAGCACTCATTAGAATGCCAGAAAGCTTATCTGGCCATTGACCAAAATAAATTTTGGTTTCTACTTGCTAAAATATGTTTTAAATCAACATAAATTACTAATCTAAAAGCTTTTTATATTTTAAAAAATAAAGGAAAACTTTAAACAAACTTTTAAAGCCTGTTTTCTTTAAGAAAAACGTTTAAAGAAAGTCTTTTCTTTAAGAAAATACTCGGTTTTGACAAAATTAATACTGTCCTTCTTCAATGAAATAGATGCAAATTCCTAAAACACTTCAGTTTGGTCACATTTGAATTCTCACAAAATGTATTTTGTCCATGAGCTAGCACAAAGCGTAACACCACATTCCCCATTCTGGAGCACACACACACCCCCCCAAAATCAGCAGGGGCTAAACTGGGTGCTAACAGGGGTCATTTCACCTAGTTTTAGCCTCCATGACCGAGTTCCTCACCTGCAGCAAGGAGTTACAG
>JAHREE010150308.1:35988-89123 GCA_033628505.1 Tringa tobata | reverse complement strand
CCCCCCCTTCTTCCTTCCCCCAAAGCAGTCAGAAACGCTGGCACAGGTTGTGGCTTATAAATAAAATCCAGTTAAACGTGGCTCAGAACGTATAGTGCTACCTGCCACTGCGAGAACTTTAAATCCACAGATCGTTCTGCTAAAACCAAACCAACTAGAGGGGGAAAAAAAAAATAAAAATACATCATCTTTGTTACCTAAATGACAACTTTCAAGGGTATCATCTTGCTGCTTTTAGAGCTGAATGTGGCGTCTTTGCTGGTGGCTGGATTTTTATTTTTCCCTCCCCCTGGCCCCGAAAGGATGGGCTCTTGGCTGGAACTGTAAGTTCACTCTTCCATTGTTGCCTTGTCAGTTTGATCGCGGAGGCTATTGAAGCTCGGGCTTGTCGAACAGACCTGAAAGAGCGGTGCACCTGCTTAATCATATAATTGCGATGGTCATTGAGATGAAACTGTAGAATATGAATTCGGTTAAGACGGCTTGGAGCAGAGTGCCTGTTCTAGCCTGACATCCCGGCCCTATTTAAAATAAGAAAAAGAAAGCCTTTGTAATCGCTCTGCATTTGGGTAATTTTAACTATTTTTCCGTCTCGTTCCCCAGACTCGGAGCAGTGATTTGTGGCATTCTGAATAGTATTCTGAATAGTCATCTTTAGGATTACGGTACTCAGTTCTAAAGACTAAACCAGCATTAAATTACTAAATGCTGATTAAAGAAATCATGGAGGCTGTTTGTTTGTAGTAATAGTTTATATAAAAAAAAAAAGAGTGCATGCAATATTTCAGTAAAACAAGTGGCTTGTCTTGGAAAATGGTGTCCCTGCTCTCCTTTCTGCTGCCGTGTCTGGAAGGACGTGCTGGATATTTCTTCTGTCTCTTCTAGTGAAGCTCTGCTGTGATCTTAGCAGGCTTGGATTTGTAGTAGGTGATTGTTTTTAAGTGTCATCACGACTATCTTACAATCCCGGCAAGCTTTTGGGAACGCGGCTCGCTGAGTGCACTCCCACGTGTTCAACATTTCTTAGCAGCAGCAGCCAATACCATCAGCTTTGAGCACGGCTGCGAATCTTCCAAACCCCGTTAAAGTCTTAATATGTGGGATTAAGCAGAAGATGCCCCCTGATGAGGCTCTGCATTGTTTCATTTGCCTGGGAAATATTACATCTAATCTTCATGTAAGTACAGCTCCCCTTTTGTCCTGGTTCTGGTTATCGCTGTGCACTGGCATTAAAATTATGTTCTATTTTTTAAAAACATAAGAAACAATCTAATGAAAAGCTTGTAAGCAAAGCCTTGAGGTTCCTGGACGGTTGCTTTGTTGATACCTGAGTGGCAGGTGGAGGAACTACTCATGTTGTGCTTCTGCCTTCCTCTTTTGAGTTCACAGAAAGCAGAGAGGTGCCCTTTCAGAGTGTTTTCCTACTTTGTTTTTAGAACAAAATCAATTAATAACTCCTTCAAATACAGACTTAATTGCTGTCTTACCTTGTGCCTACCTGTTGTACCCGGAGCAGGTTGAGCAGAGGGTTAATCTGGAAGCTAAAGGAGTAAATCCTGAAAGATGCCGAGTTCCTCCTTTGGAGGGTTGGATGCACGTGGAGCTCGCACCTCGCTGCTGGATCGCTCTGGGAGAAGGTGGTAGCAGCTCAGAGGCTCCAGTTTTGCTGCCTCTGTGCGAGTGCAGGCAGTGAGGGGGAGATGCCCAAGGCCACCGGGGGCTGCTTGAGGGCAGAAATGGTGGCTGAGAGTCCTGCCCTCTTCCCGAAGGGACAACTTGCTGCTCGGGCTTTCACTTCTTCCGCAGGATCTCGTTCTTGGAGCTCTCAGCCCTTCCCTGTATCTTGTTGCAAGCAAAAGTGAAGGAGTGCTTAAATTAAGAGTCCTGATAGACTTTTCTCCTCATTTTTCTTAAGGTTTGTTGTTTTTTTTTTCCAAGCAAGGTGAAGCAGCAGGAATTGGGCTGTTGGGAAGGGAAGGCTGCATCTGAAACCACCCTGGCGTAGAGCAATTGCTGGTTGCACTATAACTTCATGTTCTCAGCACCTGTTGGTACTTGGTGCCCTTCTTAAATCGTGGTTTAATTGGAGTCATAACCAGGATAAACACGTAACAGGTTGTTGTTGTTAAGGCAGGAAAGTGCCATCAGCTAAAGTGACATGCTCTCGTATGGAATGGGTTCCCAGCCAAAGAGCTATCTCTTTTACTGTCTGCTTAAATTAGAGGTGATGCGATGCTGAGGGAGAGGTGTTTGAATTTTTCTGCTTTGCTCTCCTGCTGTTCTGGACATTATTCTGGCAGCAAAAATGAGAGATTGCTGAATAACATTTTTTTTTAATATTGAATGTGAATTATATATGTGCATGTGCATGCAGGAGTTCAGCGTTTCATTGTGTGTCTTATTGTGTGCATTCAGCTTCCCCCCCCTTTTCACTCCCACCATTTCCCTGTGGGTTTTGTCCATGTATTTCTGGAATAATGAACATAGAGCGTTGCTCTTTGTTTTTCTTCACCAAAATAGAGCTCGCGTGACTGAAGAATCATACGACCTTGCCATCTCTAGTCCCACTAGGTCATGCGGCCCGTGTGCCGGTGCCTGTCGATTCTAGCAGGGGGCATGTGGATGAACTGCCCTCACCATTGGAAACCACCCCCCCGTGATGGATCTTCTACCGCATCCCGGGGAAATGGTCCGAGTTAGTTTTATTGCTGGCACAACTGTGCTGTTCTCGCTTTTTTTTTTTTCCCCGCTACTCTTTTATTTTATTTATTCCTTTTTTCCACCTTCTTGGGATGTTCAGAATTCTTTGTTCCTTGATGCTGATACCCTTTGAATGCTGGTGAGCAGTTGCAGAGAAGTACAAGCGCATACTCACTCGTCACAGAATGATACGGGGTTGGACGGGACCTCTGGAGATCATTTACTCCAACCCCCTGCCAGAGCAGGGGCACCCAGAGCAGGTCCCCTAGGAACGTGTCCAGGCGGGTTTAGAATGTCTCTAGAGAAGGAGACTCCACCACCTCTCTGGGCAGCCTCTTCCAGGGCTCTGCCACCCTCACAGGAAAGAAGTTCCTCCTCATGTTTAGGTGGAACTTCTTATATTCAAGTTTGTGCCCATTACCTCTTGTCCTGTCCCTGGTGTACCACTGAAAAAAGACCGGCCCCATNGAATGTCTCCAGAGAAGGAGACTCCACCACCTCTCTGGGCAGCCTCTTCCAGGGCTCTGCCACCCTCACAGGAAAGAAGTTCCTCCTCATGTTTAGGTGGAACTTCTTATATTCAAGTTTGTGCCCATTTCCTCTTGTCCTGTCCCTGGTGTACCACTGAAAAAAGACCGGCCCCATCCTCTTGACACCTTCCCTTTAAGCATTCATACAGAAAATCATCACTAAGACAGTCTCTGCTTGGTCTCTGCCAGGCTCTCCTTGTCCCAGCTCAGTCCCTTTGGCCTTCTGACCGCTCGCCTCTAAGTGCTATCTCCTCGTCTTCGGTCTCCATCTTCTTCCAGTTCCTCATCCTCTCTGATAATGATCCATCTGAGACTGAGGGTGCATTTAGCCTCTTGGAAGAAGGCAATTTTGTTGCCTCTTGGGCTTGTGTAGCCATTAATGATTCTTGGCAAACTGGGTCTGATACTGGATTCAGGACTAAGATACTATTTTTGAGGGTGGGTTGTTTTTTGGGTTTTTTGTTGTTGCAGCTTCCAGGAGCTGTCCTGTAGTCTTAAATCATTTGGCTTATTCCCTGAAGCAAATTGGTTCAGCCTTCCAAGAGAAGCAGAATCGCTCACAGTCCATTTTCTTGGCATTAGGTGTTTCAGATCAGGTGGAGGGGTGGATCAGCGGGTATTGTTTCTGAGCGGAGGTGATGGTGGTCTGTCGACTCTAATCCCTTTTAAACTGCGAATTACAGAGCACGCCTGTATATTCTGCATGATCCACGTACAGGAGAGTGCAGGAGGTGGTGTAGACTTCCAGATATTAGCGACTCGGTGTGAGGAAGGGATTTTTCGATCATTTTCAGAGGGTCGAATGCTGCTTTCCAGAAATGATTGCGTTTCTCTGGTGTGTGCTCTTCTTGGGCTAAATGCTAGAAGAAAGAAGTGTAATATTTTCTTTGATATTGTACAAATAGTGTCTGGGTGGATTATTCCGAAACATTCTGGCTGTAGCTGGCTTCAATATTTTTTTTGTGTTACTGCCTTAAAAATAAATGTTTCAAATTTGTGTTAATGTCTTCGTTAGGAAAAGTCTACGTTTATGACAGTTGCTGCCCTTTAGGGGAGCTTAACCCTGGAGGCACTTGTCATCCCCTGTGAAAGGTTGAGGTTAAAAGCTGACAGTTGATTGTTAGATAAATTTTGCATTATTTCCAAATTCCAGTGGGCTTTTTCACCTGGCCTTGAGCGCTCTCTCCTGCGAGAGCGGTGGTGGGGGACTCGGCATGTAAATTATAGATGTGCAAATCATTGCTGCCTTCCCGACTGCCTGGGTTCTCTCCGTGTTTAACAGCTGATTGTTTCTAGTCAGTCGTCTGTGGACCTTTTATAATGACTGTATTGGGACAGACTATATTGGAACGGAGGTGAACAAGAGGGGATGAGGTAGTGGTATGCATAATGAATGAACGGTATTGAGAGAGGATGAATAGTGGCCAGTCTGCCTGCTCCTGGCCCCTGAGCAAGGTATGACATTGAAAGGTAAGCTTAAGCATGCTTGTGCTTGAGAGAGACACTCTGTCGGGTCATAAAGTCTGAGATTTTGACTTAAAACCGAACAGGCTTTAGGGTAGGATCAGATAATTACACAGTTATCAAGGATATCCCCTAAAAAAGGTAAAAATCAGCATGTGGTGCCAAATCAGGCCTGTGTGTCCCTGATTAACCTCCAGCATGGTAGATTATTAGATGCAAAGTTGAAAAGATTGATAAATTATTAACTTAAGCATTTTGGCATTTCTCAGTGGGCTGTGCTGTGTTGTTTTGGCTCGGCGGTGGCAGGACCAGGCGTGCTCCAGAGCTGCGAAGGGACATGTTGGGGCAGGATTGAATGTCCCATGAGACACCCCTTCCTTTGCAGTAGAAAAACTGGATGATAAGATAAACCCAGGTTGTCTGCTGAGGTCTGACCAGAGACTGAAAATCATTTCGCTCTTAAAGGTGTTTCTAGATTGCAATGGTATTTTAAAACTGTGCTACGAAGCTACTCGATCACCGCTGTGGACATGGTTGAAGAGTCAAGACTCATCTTGATTTTAGGGGCAAATGAAGCTGCTCCTTTAAGTCTTGCTCAGTCAAGTGTGAATGGTTTGAAGCCAGATATTTTTATATTTTGAAAAGAAGCAGGTTTGGCTTTCAAATGCATTTGGGGAAGGGGAGTGTTGGCTTTTCTTTAAACCTGGTGTCAGCCTTGGGAGATCTGCACGGAGGAGAACCTGATGCTTTTGAAACCTGGAAAAGCCGAATGTGGCATGGAGTTGATGATAGGTGAAGTCCAAAACTTGCCTTCGTGTCCTGGCTGTTCCCAAGCTCTTTTGTTTGGGGAAAGTCATTTTGGTTTGTTTTTTTTTTTTCTTTTTCTTTCTTTTTAGAGGTGGGGAGAGGTTTCTCCCTGGTGATGCATTCAATGAAAGCTTCTTCATCCGGGGAAGCTGGTGGAAGCTAACGCTCTATTACACCCTCCTTTCTGCTGAAGGCAAATGAAACCGGTTATGTTTTTCTTCCGTCTAATACCATTAATTCAAACTCACTGACCTTCCCCCTCAAATCTTCAAAGCCAACGCAGCTGAATATGAATGTGTGCAGAGTGCTGGTTTCATGTAGCAGTGAGGCAAATTTTAAACCTCCAAATAACCGGGCTATTTTCCTGCTGAGCTTCTGTGCTGGGTGAGAGATGCGTCCGTGTCGATGGTACCTGGGAGGAGTCCTCCATAAGAGTGTGTTGTGATGCTCCTTGAAGGCATCTACTTCACGCTCGGCGGCAGCAGTTGCAGTTTGCTTGGAGAAGAACGCCATGTCGCGGGCTGATTTCCACGCAAGTTTTTGGTGATGGCCTTGCTTTGTAATCCTCTTAATTTGTCTGACAGGATTGTAAAGTAAACAAGGCTGAAATAAAGAAACAACCCTTCTAGGAGTGAAGCACTTATCCTGGAAATGTCAAATCTAACTGCGTTGTGACTCAGCACGGTTATTCTGACTTACTCCTTGGTGCTACTGGAGCCACCTCCTACTTTATTTTGTTTTCTTTTTTTTTTTTTTTTGAGGCTTTCGACTTGCCACCGTGTCAGTTGTGAAACAAAGGAAGCAGTGAAAATTGGGAAGCTAAATGATCGACGTTTTGTTTAACAGGCCTGGCATCATAGGTAACTTAATATTCCTGGCCTAGGGGAGGAATCCGTGCATGGTTATTGGGGTAAGCTTAGATCCCAAGAGGAGAATGTGGCTTTGAGAGACTGGGGCAGGGAAGGGGGGAGATGGCGCTTGGCTGAAAAGTTGAGATGTCAGAAATCAGATCCTTGTAACTCAGTACCGGATTCTGCGTTCCTTGAAAGGGAAGGTATGTGGGGAGGTGTTAACTCACCCTTTCTCGTGGCTGATAGGAGCGACTGTGCCCTGCAAGTGAGCTTATGGCTTTTTAAAAAAAAGTTGTGGACATCATAATGAACTCGTGTGTTTTGTGTAAAGCTCCAAGGTCTTGGATTTAAACAGATTCTGGCTTGCTTGCAGCTGCTGAGAAAGTTACAAATTAGTCATAATCCAGATTTTTTTTTTTTTATTACTTCACGGTTTCTGCCACGTTTTCTTTTGTTTGAGGTTGGCAGTGTGACCAGAAGCTTGCCCTGAAAAGGTAAGTTTAAATACTTGCCTTGTTTGGATCAAGAAGGAGGAGATTTCACCAGTAAATAAATAGCCATGCCCTGCTAACTTTGCAGAAAGCAAAAGCTGTGTGTTTTACATGTAGAGAAGAGCCACAGCACTAGCAGCTGGGGCAGGGGGGGATCTCAAAACACTGCTTGTGGTTAAGACTGAAGAAATATAGTCCCGTGACTTCAGCAAGTCGTTTAAACTGCGAACCCCACCTTAATTGTCGGTCACTGCTTGAATTTCCCCATCATAATATTGAGACCTACATCTTGCCAAATGAAACAAAAAAATGTTGTAAAATTGAAATGATTAGCAATAATGTACTCATAATGTTAAGCCCTTGCATCCATCTCAGAAAGTGCTATTTTGCATTTAAAAGCATTCCACAAATGTGTGTATGCTCTGAAAGAAATAAGAAAATTTGCTGACCCAGTGAAATGAACTTGGTATTCAGTCCTGCAAGGCTTATTGACCACTGGAGGATTAAACCATCTGCCCGTCCTCCGTTGCTAAATGCAATTTTACAGATTTAGAGTATAGATTGTTTAGGAGAGGGGTGTGTTTGATTCTTGGCGTACGTCAAAGCTAGAGGATTAGATTCTTGCCTTAGGATTCGGAGTGATCAAATGCCAACGGGGGAGCTCCTCTCCCTGTGCTGCTTCACATGAGTTCCTGCAGACACATGTCGATTTGTGCAGATCCTCAGGTGTGGTCCCTTGACTCACCTTGACAGTGACTTCTCACTGAAAATTTGTCCTTTTGGACTGACCTGCTGTAGCTTTTTAAACGTCAGTTCAAGGTAAAAAAGAAAAATAAATCTTTCATCACTTCACTGCGATGCATCAGGAAAAGATTCAGGGTTAAGCAAAGATTTACATGTTTAGTCATAGCAAGAAATGCATTTTGTGGGATTGTTGTCTGCATGGGGGTTCAGCAGAGGCTATTTGAGGCTGTTGTGCAGAGGTGTCTCGAGAGTGCAGGTGCTGCTGGTGCCTCTTCTCAACGTTGTGCACGTGGCTTTGGGGCTTTACAAACTGGTTTCCTCCATTAATTTTTCCTCCATTAATTTCCTCCATTAACCAGCTCTGGAGTTGGTTGTGTAAGTGGGGATCATATATGAGAACAGCTTAAGTTATATCTGGCTGGTTTGAGCCTGAACCAGCATCTCTGTCTTGTTAGTGCCAAAAGTTTTTAGTCCTCCACTGGTGAATATTGCATTTGATGTAGTTTCCTTTTTTTTCCTTTGGACTTCAGTTTATCTGTTGGTGAGGGCTTCCTGCTCGGTGTGGCTGGGGTACAATGGGATTCTTCAGGGTCAGGAGTTGCATTAATGTGAGTTTTTTAGAGAGTCTCAGAATACGTACAGCTCGGTAGCAAATGAGTCCTTAAATTGTCCTCTGTGCCTCTTGGTGGCTTCCAAAGTCACAGGTTTCTTCACTGCTACCTGAAGTTCGGTGTAATGAGGGCACTTCAGGATGTTCTGCGTACAACTCTCTCCCGCCACTTTTCTGCAGGCTTGGAAGGCACGAGAAGTGAGTCTTGAGATAGGTGAGCTTCATAATCCTCTGTAGGTTTCACTTTATGTCAAATAGCAGCTGAGGATCTGTTGCTGAGCACCCAGGGAAAGGCTGTGCAGTCAATTGTATGCTGAATTGTTCTGTGCTGAAGCCTTTTATTCTCCTTCACGAGGAGCTTTAAACAGGAGAAAAGACCCCTAAAGGAAAGAGGGTCCTGAGCTGGCAGGTTATGTGCTTCTGTGAATAAGTGTGCCTTGTCGTGGGTGTTAGTTTTCTCTTGCTCATTTTCTTTAAGACACAAAAATTGTGGTCAAGAGTGTGTAAAACACCCAGGATGGGGGGGAGAATGTTCCCCTAATTCTTGGGCAAGATAAAGGATAGATCAGAAGCCAAAACCGCTTGGCTCAGTCGAAGCCATTGTACGTAGGCCTGAGTCAGTAACTGCTTTTCACCATTCGGTTTCTCCTGTATTCATCCAAAAGGCATCAGGACTTTGCAATGTGCACGTTCTGCTCTCAGGAACTGAATGGAGCTGACCAGGCTGTCACATGCGTCACAGAAACCCACATCAACTGTTTTTAGGTCATTACCAGACTGGACTAAATTTAGCACATGAGCCAGAAGTGTAAGGCTTTGAATCTAGCCTTCTGCCCGGTCCCTGCATCTGGGCTGTCTGCTTGGGCTGTGCCCTACAACCTGTCCTGCACCTGCTGAAGACAAGGGGTGAAATCCCCACCTGCTTTTCCTTTTTAATCGCACAGAGCAAGTTACACCACTGAGGTTTGTTTGCAAAGTTCCTGAATAACACTGTGTGAAGCAGAGAGGGCGTTTTAGGGAAGAGCATTAACGGTTTCCTGAGGGTATGGGAGCTTTTCATCCTGCAGATCATGGGCTTGAGTCCCATCTGGGTTGACAGTGGTTCCAGGTGGCCAAGAGGAGAAGCCTGTCCAGTTTTTGGTTGCCCACCTTGGCCTCAGTAGCCCCAAAACCATTAATTGCTGAACACTAGTTGGTGTCAAGATCTATGCTGGTTTGGGGATGGGAACAGCTTGGAGTCAGAGTGAAGGGGAAAAGTGCTTTTCTCATTAACCTTAAATTACATCTGAAGTGAAGACTGTTCCTTTCTATTGAGCCCCACATCTCTGCTAAAATTGTCAAAATGGCAGAGATGAGTAAAGAGGGGGGAAAATAAGTCACTGTGACAGTACGAGGGAAAATTTCGAGGCTGCTGGGAGCAGCCTGCTGGTTCTGCAGTTCCAAGCTGTCCTTTATTTTAACTTCCTCGGTTGTTTTGGGATTCTATTTATTTGCAGTAGCATGCTGGTTAATTGGGGGTTTTCTCTGGCTTAGTAATATTGTCATCCAAAATGGCTTCAAGTTTGTCAAGTCTGCTTAATTCTGATTTATTAAAGAAGGCTGTGATAAATGTGTGTCTTTGAAATTCTCGCTGGGTCTGCTGGAGGTCACCTGTAATTCAGAGCATCTGGCAGGGGTCAGCACGAGGCTTTTTGTTCTGTAGTGATGTAAGCTTTGGGTTTGTTTTTGTGGTTTTTTTTTAGCTCATCTCTGAAGGAGGAGATACTTCAAACTCAGTGACAAAATCCCACTTTTCAGGCAGCTGCACCCGCTAACGACTAAACTGTGTTAATTAGTTTTTAGTGCAGTTGCAGTAGTGTTCCTTTGTCCCTTCTCTAATGGTGATCCAAACAGATGATGTCAAGGAATCTTCTGTTTCAGCTGAATTTAACTAATTATGAGAAAGCACTGCCTTCATTCTCAAAAGCTCGATAACAGTCTAAAAAGCTGGGAATAGCAGTGGTCTAACAATAGCTTTTATATCGATAGTGTGGCTCGTTTTATGGTGATTTATGCAAAACTGGATTACAAAGTTTAGTTTTAAATTGATTGCTTTTTTTTTTTAATTTGATCCACATAACAAACTTCAGGTTTTGTTATTCCTGCAGGAAACCTTGAGGCAAGCGTTCTTCCTGCAGCTATCAGAAAGACATGGCCATAAATTGGGATGGCTAATTTGTAAAAACTCCCCTGGGCTCCGTCGTCAGATAACTGATGTGCCTCTCGTTAGGGAGTTGAGAGGGAAAGGGGGATAATTAAGCCTGAGCAGATGTGCTAGAACAAGCTCTCGGATCAGAAGCAGAAGGGCTGGGTGATGGGGAGCTCCTGACTCCAGCAGGTGCAAACTTGCTCTTCTCTCCTGCTTCTTCTCTTGAAGTGGATTTGATGCTCCTGCTGGGTGGGAAGCTTTTCTTCAAAGTGCTTTAAGTCGGGCGGTTGTGAGAGCACCTTCCAAACACTTCCAGGGAAATTTCCCGGTCTCTCTCCAGCCCTTCCATCTGTAGGGTTCAGAGGAGCTTTCAGAGGAAACTGCCCGGCCACAGCCACGAGGACTGGGTGTTCCTGTGTTTCAGCAACACCCTCTGCCGTTCTGCTGGTTGTGTTATAAAAAAAAAAAACAACAAAAAAACCCAACAAAAACTACCTTTTTCCCTTCCTCTGATTGTGGTGGTGCCAGAGTGGCTTTAATAAACCCCTGCCTTCCTGCGAGCTGTTGAGATTGGAGGCTTGGCAGATTCTGGGGGAAGCCACGGCGCTTGAGAAATAGCCCGGACAACTTGGCTTTTCCTTCTGGTGCAGCTGCTGAGCGAAGGCCCAGTCTTCAAAGCCTAGAAAGTGTTTAAAAAAAAAAAAAAAAAGGTATTTGACATGACTGAATGCAACTGTGGCGGGTGTCCCAGGGTGAGGGCAGCCTCCGTTCTGGGCACCGGTGCCACCCGGGCTCTGCCTCGCCGTGGTTTTGTTGGTGGCTGGCGAGCTCAGGCCCGCGGGTGCATTCACAGCCCCAAACCCAGCCCCAGACGCTTTGTTAGGCTCCTTCCTTGGCAACCTTTCTGCTGTGTCCCTAAAGCTTGCCTTTCCGTTGGGCGAGGAAGCTGGCGTGGGGATCATTGTTAGTCTCCAAGTATGGCTCTTTCATGTCTTCCTCTCGAACACAATGTATCTTTATACCTTAAACTTCAGGAAAATCCTGTGCAGTTAATCCCTTGGGAAAAGCCAAAAAACCCCTCGGAAACACTCGAGGCTTTTAGAAATACTCTTTCGCAGGCGAGTATTTAACTTCTTGATGCAAAAGCTGATGGTAGGAGCAGGATGCAAGAGGAATTGCTGAGGCTAACGAAGCACTAGCGTGATTACTTAGTTTTCCTGATAAAGAAGTGAGCATTTCCAGGTGCTTTGGTGATGAACTGCCAAAGCTGTGCCATGTTTGCAGCTTGAGTTAGTGGTTTGATGGATGGGAAACGGCACGTATTGGCCCTCTGTCTGAACTTGGAAACATCTATCAGTATTTTCTTGAGGAAGGTATGTACAGTAGAAGCCAACCTGACTTTGGAGTAGGTAGAAAGCTGAGTGACAGACTCATCTTTATAAATTAAACCTTTAAATACAGGTAGCCAGATGGACTCGACAAAACAAAGCTGGGGCAAAACCACGTGCCTTGTGCATCTTGTTTACAGCCAGCACTTGGGATGATGGATCTATTTATGGGATTTACGGAGGAAGCACTGAATAGGCTACAGGTCCCCATTGCCCTCATTACATAGTAAGAATAAAGGGGATAATTGATTTAATAGCGATGACAGTGGCATGTTGGATTGTCATAGGCGTTTGTGGGTACAAATTTGTGACACTTAGGAAGCTCTTACACCTTTTCGCAAAACTGAACTGCAGTTTCCTGGTACGTGGGACTGTTTAGTGTTTTCTCTTTATTTTGCAGGTGACCTAGAAAGAAAGAAAACAGTATCTGTTAGCTTCAGTGGCTGTGTGTAACCAAGGTCTTCTTCCAAAATCACTTTCTTTGTATTTTTTTTCTTTATGCTTTGGTATAAGGAAAATAGCATATGGTCTGTGTTGGAAACTGTGGTTGTTGTAACTTCACCAGTTCTGTGATTCGGATATTGAGTAAAATCGGCTCTTGCTCTGTCCTTCAGGTCACTTGTTTTGGGTTAAAAACCACCCAAACCCCACGTTGTGTGTAGAATCCTGTCTGAGCTGTTCCTTTAAAACATCCTGAGATATCTTTTTAACAAAACCAGGGGGGGGAGAAGCAAATCTGATCCCTCCAGAAGTTCTGGCAGGCTCTGTCAGGACTCCTTGCTCTAGCACGGAGAAGAGGACAAATCTGATCCTCATGGTTTTGCAAGTGATCTATAAAAGGCGCTCTGCCCTCTGGTTCCATGTCACTGCTTTCAGATGTGCCCTTAGAAGGTGTGGGCGCTGTATCAACAGACTTATTAATGACAACATTTTGTTAATGGACATATCAGTTCAATCCCCTTTGCATAGGTAAGATGTAGACAGCCCCAAGGGTGATGATCATCCTTGATGATTTACCACCTGCTAATGCAGCCGGTCTGTGCGTCATCTGCTGAACCTGGGAATCAGCAGAAGAGCAGAATTTAACTTGTTCTTGAGAAAACGTATTTCTAATAAAGTGGTTTGAAAGGAACAGAAATGTTCCTTTCTAATAAAGTGGTTTGAAAGGAGCAGGTGCCTCGGGGTATGATCCACCCTGAAACAAACACCTGTGTGTGGTGGGGCATCATGTGTTACTTCAGACTAGGCCGTTACGGGTGGTGGGAAGTCTGGATTGAAGCCACACGATGACTTTTCCCTTGTGTTACTTGAGGTCAAGGGAATTGTACTAATCTCTAGCTTAATTTGAAATTCGGTTTGCTTTTATTTCCTACACCCATGCTGGAGAAACAGCAGTGCTTTCTGCGATTTGTTTTAAAGCTCGTTTCTTTGAGGGCTGGCAGATAACAACCCTTCTCCAGGAAGGCTCAGAAATGCTAGAGCTTCTGGCTCAAGTAGCAAAGTATTGTATAACAAGCAAATGTCAGTTGTGCCCTATTCTTCAGAGGGAAAAATATTTTCCAAAATGTCTTTGAGAGACCTTATTGCTGTTGTGGTTGGTACAGAAAACACCCAGATGGGTGGCAGTTCGCTACTAGGATTTTTGATATTAAGCACATAAGCTCAGGACATTAATTGTCGTTGAATGCTTAAAGCTGACAAAGTTTTGTGAGGACCAGCGCTGCTTAATTTTCACCAGCACTGACCACTTCAAAGCTTGCTCTGGGTTCTGAGTCTTACTCTCAGTTTAAGCACAGCTTGCTTTAGCTGGTATTTCAAATACTTATTGCTGTCTCAATTCTGAAGACTCTGGTTTACAAAATCCTTTAAAAAAAAAACAAAACCGAAACCCAAACCCCCGTGCAGGTGTGACCTCAGTGAGTAAGAAATACATCGCTGAGTATTTCCACGTACTCTCGCAGCTGCTGCTGTAGGATTGGAAGGAACTCTGCAAAGACAATGCTACGCTATAGACACCTCGGTATCCTTGGTGTAAGAGGTGCTTATGGAAAAGCTCTGCCTTTCGTTTCTGCTCCGACGTTTCAGATGCTCTGCTCCAGCTGCCGGCTCCGTTAGGTTTATAGCAAAGGTCAGCAAAGCAAACCTCTTCCATGGATCCGGTTCTAAAGCGAGCGGAGGCAGTACATCCAAGTAGGTGCCCCACAGCTATCTTTCCAGACTTGTTGCCAAACCCTTTTGTGCTTGTTTAAAAAGGCAGCTCGAGCAACTAACCGTCTTGCTCTCATCGCATATGCTTATCACATGGACCAGTTCTTGGGGTGTTGCCAGGGTGGTTTTTTTTGTGCTAAACCAGCACTTCCTGGTGAGTCTCACCTCTGTTGTGCCTGTACACACACACACAAAAAAAAAAAGGAAAAATTCCACTGAATTATGTTCCTGGCAGGCCATGGAGAGCTGTCGTGATATATTCTCCTGATTCCAAGGGAGCAGGATCCTAGACAGGACTTTAAATGTGTTTCCTTCCCACTCAGTGTTTTAATAGTTCAAGCTTGAGTTTGTTTGTACGAAGCCTCTTTTAGAGAGAACTTCAGGATTTTTGTTGAAGAGACATCCTGGTGTGAAGTGTTTATTAAAACAATTCTTAGGATTCCCGTATTTAACACTTTTTCAATTCAGTGTTATGATGTTGCTCAAGCCGCCGCAGGGTATCAGCATCCCCTCTGTGACTCTCTGGGGCCCAATTCAGTATCTCTGGAGGGCAAGAAAGGATCCTGCAGAAGGGGAGCAAAGAGGATGGGGACTCTGGTTCCAGAACTGGTATCTGATCTTAAAATTAAGCTGATGTTCAACAGAATATAACCCTGGATTTACCAGAATGAAAATATTTGCTTTGATGCTTTCTCCTTAAACTCTTTATCTTGTTTAAAATCAAGAACTTGAGGTACTCCTAAATAAAAATTCATGCCAAAATTCAGCTGCTGACCTCCTCTGCATCTGTCTGCTTTGACTACAAACATGTCACGTCCCAAGGGCTTTACAGCCTGAGGAGATGGTTGTTTGTACGTTTGGGGGTTTTATGTCGCTGTTGCTGAGGTGGCTTGACACGCTTGCACTTTCTAAATGACTGTGTAGGTTTCTTGGAGTAAAAAAGAGTTTCAGTAAAGTCTATAGAAACCTAAAACAAGCTTCACTTGAGGCAAAAGGCCACATCTTAAAATAATGCAGGTCTTCAGGAAGTCTAAATAGTGAAATATTCTGACTGCACAAACGTGTGAAAAGCATTTAGCATTTTGCTTTTAACACACCTGGTACGTTCTTGTAAAACCTGTGATGGGGCACAGCCCCCCAAATGCAGTTAAATCTTTGGCTGGGTGTCAGGTCTAGCACACGTTTGGGGTCCGGCTCTCAATTCTGTGGTTTTACAACCACGATTTCTCTTTCAGAAGCATTTTGGCGCTTCTTGAATCCTTGCAAAGAGGAAACCAACTGTACCCAACCCAGCTAGAAAAAGAAATGATTGTATTTTCTCCTTCTGATGTTTCACTTAAAACGCACTTGAAATTTCTTGCTTGTTTGAGAAGTTTGATTATTATTCGTACATTAAATACTCTGTTCCTACCAGTACGTACAATCGCCATGGTAACAAACTTCTCTTGATGGAAGCTGTAGCAATGCAAATATTACATCTAGAGGTTTAGCTTAGAGACAGATGTATGGCCGTGTAAACTACTCTTTGCTGTCGCCTTCGCTGCTTCTGGATCTGCCTCTGGTTCCGCCCGTGACTGATTTTAAATGTCAGCGCAGTGAATTCTGTGACTTCTGGCTCGGTGGCTGGCTGAGAGCACAAGGTTCCTGGTTATTTCCACCTTGTTCATGCCACGTGAGCAGCTTGTAGTGAACTCTTCTGAGAGGCTCCAGCACTGGGGCAAAGGAGACCAGTGAAATCGTATTGTGGGGACCTTCTCCCTCTCCATTTATCCCAAAGAAGCCCAGGGCATTATGCTCCTATGTTATGGCTCCATACATGGTCTTTCTTGCTAGTCCTTTCTGGCTGGATGTCTTCCTCAAACTGTGCAGTCAACTCCAGCTAGGATCATTTTAAGGATCATCAGCCTCATCAGGGCTACAAAGATGATTCGGGTTCTAGAACATCTCTTTGATGAGGAAAGGCTGAGGGACTTGGGTCATTTTAGTCTGGAGAAGAGAAGACTGAGGGGGAATCTGATCAATGCCTATAAACTCTTAAAGGATGGGTGTCAGGAGGATGGGGCCAGTCTTTGTTCCAGTGGTGCCCAGGGACAGGACAGGAGGGAACCGGTATAAACTTGAACGTAAGAAGTTCCATGTAAACATGAGGAGGAACTTCTTTCCTTTGAGGGTGGCAGAGCCCTGGCAGAGGCTGCCCAGAGAGGTGGTGGAGTCTCCATCTCTGGAGACATTCAAACCTGCCTGGACACGTTCCTGTGGGACCTGCTCTGGGTGGCCCTGCTTTGGCAGGGGGTTGGAGTAGATGATCTCCAGAGGTCCCTTCCAACCCCTACCATTCTGTGAAGGAGTTTGCTAGTTGACAGTTGCTTATCATTGCAGACTAATTGCACTTAAATTCTCTTGGTTTCTGATATGTCCTGTTTTACTGAGGCTCAAAGAAATCTTGTGCTTGTGGAGGCAATGCTATGTTACGTTATGGTCATGCACAGGAACATCATACTGTCTTGATGGCAACTCCTTCCAACTTCCTCTCATAAAGTCCAGTCTCTTTCATATTTAAAATTCTTGTGTGCCAGCTTCTTCTCAACCTAATTCATCTCCCAGCCTTTCTCAAGCAGCAACCCTTGTGTAGGTCACAGTTTTAAGTGGTTTCAAGCCATTTCCCCCCAACGTGCGGCTCCTGGGGCTGCCCAGCGCAGTCATCTCGCAAGCAAAGCTCCGCTGCGATGCAAATCAGAAGGTGTCACCTGGGCCTGTGCATCTTCTCATCCCGAATGGAGCTTGGCTAACGATACCTAGTAAAACGAGGGCCTGATGCTTGTATGTGTTGTGTTCTTGTCTGTAAATGCAAATAAATTGAACCGTAATCAGCACGGCAAAACTGGAGTTGGGCTGCGGCGCTCGTTATGTACTGTCAAAATGACACTGATTGTGCTCCCATCTAATCTTACTGTGAAGGAGCTCTTGATGCCACCGCTGCAATTAAATGTTGACCCATCCAGTGGAAGCTTAAAAAAACTGTTTTAAACAAGTTTTCCTGCTGTAAAGAAAAAAAAGATTGAAATAGAAAATAAATATCTGCTATCTCTTTTTCCAAACAAGCTGAAATTTTCAAGGTAACAGCACAGAGTTGGGGAGGGCAGTGAATTAATCTGTTTCCTGAAGGAAAAGGGCAGTGTTATTCAATCCAGCTTGGAATGAGATGTACCTTGTTGTCTTTTTGTGGTGGTTCCCTTCGCTTCTGGTGAGGGAAGACCAGGCTTGAAGCTTGGAGGATCCTCTCGGTAGGAAAAATGCTGACTTAGTTTCAAATTGGTTCATAGCAGGCAACTCATATGCAAAGTGTCTTCTGGGGAAAGCTGGCTTTTTCTTCTACCTTTTCCTTATTGCTCAGTTCCTTGGCACAAAATTTAGTGGAGAGTGCCCAGATGTAAATCATCAGAAGCTCTAAGGAAAGCAAGCCAGGCTGGAGGGCTTGCTGGAACACCAGTTCCTTCCCCCAAAAACCCTCTGATCACACTCACGAGGTGTCTTTCAGTACTCGTGGCTCTGCTTGGAGAACGCCTTTTGATGGGGTTGCTGGCGACCGGGGTGTTTATCTTGGGGAAATTTGCCGTCCTTGATGTGAAATCGTGAAGGGTGTGTGCAGAATAACTTAAGAACACTCTTTCTTGTGTGATTTCTCATCTCGGTTAAAATCTGGTAGAGAGGCAGTGAGTAAGGCTTGTTGGGGTTGGTTGGTTGGTTGTTTTTTTTTTTTAAAGCAAGACTGCATTTCTAACAAGAAAATGCTTGTGTGCAATAAAATAAAAACTCAGCAACCAAGCAGAGGTTGCTGTTCAGTTATTTGTTTGCTATTCCCTTGCTTCCAGAGCTTTTTCATCTGCAGTCGTAACCAGCCGTCGTCTTGCAGTGAGTGAAACCACCTCGTTTGTGGTGTCCCCAGTTCACTTGTCGTGGTGGAAAGGAGGGTGAAGGGATGGGACAGCTGGCTGTCTTCAGAGCTCTCCCCGACTGCCCGCCAGTGATTTGCTCTCCTCCTTTATGCCGTAGGATTTAAGTGAGTTTTGTGTCTCACAAAGCCGTGGGATTGAGATTTGCCCCGGATACATGAAGATAAACTGCAGATTGTCCCCGTGGTGTCTTCCCTTCCTGGAACTGGTGCAGACCATGGGGCTGTGCGTACCGGCACCAGAAATCATGCTACACAAAGTCCTTGGCAAATAGCAAACCTATTTCTGGTGCTAGAAAACCCCTTTGCTTGAAGCTGGGAAGTGTGAGCAGGGCCCTGTGGCAACGAGAATAACTAGCTTGGGGGAAAACCAATGGATTTTAATAATCTGAATGAGTTTAGCCTGGAGTTCTCAAGAAGTTTGCAGCACAGGGTGACTAAAAAGTGCTGCCTCTTGCTGCTCAAAGAAACCACAAGAGATTTTTTTTTTTTTTTTTCTTTATAACCTTTTTTGCTTCTGACTAAATGTCCTTTCTTCTGGTGAGCTGCAGGGACAGGAGGAGAAGTGTGAAGGAAGCTGAACGTGAGTAAAGGGCAGGGACATTTACTTGGGGGAAAACATGAATGCTTAAAGCATCAAAGTTCTGGTGCCGGCTGCGGTTTCACGTGTGCAGCTGGCACCTCGGGTAACTTGTATCAGATAAAGGCAGGGAGTTTAGAGGAGGCAAAGCAGCCTCACGAGGGCTTGCAGAGAGGGAAGGAGGCGACTGAGCTGCGCTTGCCCTTTCGCTGCCCACGCGGCAGCGTAACCAGTAACGCTGCTAAATGATAGGGCTCCTTACAGATAACTGCAGGTCGTGTGAGTGCTGCTTTGGGCGGGACTCGTTCGCCTTGGTAAGAAAATAAATGTGAATAACCATCAGTCCCGATATTAGAGGCTGGTTTTGTTGCAAAATTCTGCTTGTGCACCTCTGGTGCCTCCAATGAGCAGAGTGAGCAGGGGTTTCTGTACCACAAACAGCTGGAGCGGCTGCAGCAATGTCGCTGTCCTGGGCTCCATGGTTCAAGAAGGACAGGGAACTGCTGGAGAGGGTACAGCAAAGGGCTACAAAGATGGTGAGGGGACTAGAACATCTCTCTGCTGAGGAAAGGCTGAGGGACATGGGTCTTCTTAGTCTGGAGAAGACAAGACTGAGGAGGGATCTCTGATCAATGCCTATAAATACTTAAAGGGTGGGTGTCAGGAGGATGGGGCCAGTCTTTTTCCAGTGGTGCCCAGGGACAGGACAAGAGGGAATGGGCACAAACTGGAACAGGGGAAGTTCCATCTCAACATGAGGAGGAACTTCTTCACTTTGAGGGTGGCACAGCCCTAGCACAGGCTGCCCGGAGAGATGATGGAGTCTCCTCTGGAGTCATTCAAAACCCATCTGGACATGTTCTGTCTAGCCTGTTCTGGATGATCCTACTTTGGCAGGGGGTTGGACTAGATGATCTCCAGAGGTCCCTTCCAACCCTGATCATGCTGTGATTCTCTGGGTGGTGTAGCAGCACTCATTGCCTGCAAAATTCCTTGTGAAGGAAAAAATGAACTATATTAATCTTATTTTTAAAACACTCCTTGTGATGAAAAATGCAGATGGTGAGTTATTTCCTCAAAGGTTCTTTTTTTTTTTTTTTGTAAATATACACAGATGTGGTCTTACCTTTGTCCCTCAAATTCAGAATGTCTTCTCTGGTGAGGTCTACCCCCTGGAAGGAAAGCTGTAGACCATAGAATCACATAATAGAGTTGGAAGGGACCTTAAAGATCATCGAGTTCCAACCCCCCTGCCCTGGGCAGGGACACCTCCCACCAGACAGGTTGCTCAGAGCCCAGTCCAGCCTGGCCTTGAACCCCTCCAGGGATGGGGCCAGATTCCATGAGTAGAAGAAGAAATGGCAGAGATCCTTAGAAGGCAGGAACTTGCTTTCTGGTAATGACCATCAACCTCACTGCAACTTGTATTGAGATGCATGCAGATAAATATACAACTTTATTTTTTTCCTGGGACACTCAGCTTTCTGCTTTGTCTGCCGCAGGGCACTCAGGGCCACTCGTGTCACTAGGCTTGTAAACATATTTTCAGTGAAATATTTTTAGCTGGAAAACCCATTTGCCCAAGCTTGTAACTTATGTTAATTTTAAAGAAACTTAATGAGGGGATTTTTTTTTTAAAGGCTAAATGTTTGCCAGGAAAAAAAGTCACTCAACCCTGCAAACAGATCAGCCATCTGTTGGCCGTGATGTTCAGCTGGGATTTTGGGAGATCAGGGTGTGAAGTTGAATCCTAACAATTTTTTTTTTTTTTTTTTAATTATTGCAGGGGAGATCCATCCCTATGGTGGTGGGTGGCCCCACATGAGGAGGAGGGATTGGGAACTCGACCCTGGAACAGGCAAATCCACAGTGGCCAGTCTATTTCTGGCTGATGTCTGGGCAGTCTCTCGCTGTCCAGATTTGAAAGGTTTTGTGTGGGTTTTTTTGTTGGTTTTTTTTTTTGTCCCAACGCAGAATAGGCAAAACGCTTTAAATCACTTTTCATTCTGACCGAAGAAACAATTTCCTACGAGCTCAACCCTGAACAATAGAGCCTTGATCTTGATAGGGGGGCTCTGGATGTTACTGTAATGCTAATATGTGGCGCGGTTGGCCTTTGCGCTTCTGGCACATTTCAGGCACTATATAGGGAGTCTGTAATCAGCTGCAGAAAAATTCCCTTCTGTCTCTCTCCTAGCAACCCCTTCTGAACTGATATTTGAAAATAAGCTTGCTTTCCATATCATCATCTAAATATTTTCGACACTTACTGTCATTAAAATTCTCCTAATAGTCTTGGGACTAAGGTAATTTATCTTCAGGTCCTCAGGACTCCCTTCTGGTTTCTGTGGTCTTAAGGTAAAGCTTTTGAACTTCTTACTCGTTAGAAACCTGACTTGTATCCTGATTTTTCTCTTGACTTTTACACTGGCTCTATTTGACACAAAGTCAAATTAGTAGACTGAGATGATAAAGAGATAAAAGCAGGAAGGCCATAAGTCACCTAGACTAGTGGTAGGAGCAAGCTGAGAGCTTTGAAAGGGATTTGGTTGTATTTTTGTTAAGCATTTTAGCGTGTGTGATGTGTTCCGGGCTGGTTTTGTAGCTCTGTAATCTTGACCCGATCTACACACGGTGTAGCCGGGCTGTAGAAACAAGGCAGACTGCTTGTACCAGTACAGACCACTGGGTTGCCACTAGAATCAAGAACCTTAAAGTCTTTATCCATTACCTGCTCGTTCCCCTTCTGCAAATCTGAATAATGAAGAGTGCGGTGACAGAGAGCGTGGGAATAGAGGAGTTCATCTGGACAGAGGAGACTAAAACAAGGTGAGGGGTTTGTGGTCTTCCCCATAAATGCTGACTGTGTCTTTGAAGTCCTGAGCACTTTCTGCACAGATTTACATCAGTAGCCGATGAAGGAGGTGGATGGGAATCCTGGACCTGAACATAGGTACCCTAGGAGAAGTGTGCGGGGGCTGCGGTGAACAGTCTGGTCACCTTCACTGTGGAAATTTTGCTCCAGATCCTCAATGCTCTTTTCCTGGGGCTTCCTGAACATGTACTCTGGTTCCCGAAGTCCTGGAGCATTTCTCCTTCCTGGGAGCTACTGGGGCTTTCTGCAGGATCTGGCACCAGGCCCCGTCTAGCTCTGAAGGCAGGAAGAAAGGAATTTGTTGTGCCTTAGGCACAACTGGGTTCCTTAAGTCTTGTGGGTCTCCAAACTGGCAACTCTTTCTCGGTTCTGAAACAGCTGATTAATTGCTGGTGTGTTTGGAATGGGATTCATTTGGGATTTGGTTGTAAGACTTTTTGCCTTATGGAAAAAATCTGACTGAGCTGAGAAAATAGTTGGGTCAGAGCCTGCGTTCCTTACTTGGTGAAACATTGCCCTCAGCCGTGGTGGAGCTTTTTCCGGGAACGTGGTCCAGAAGGACCATCCTCCAAATGTTTCAGGTCCCTTGTGCTGATGATAGGTGGTTCCCTGGTACAATTTTGAGGGATGGAGAAGTCTTAAGGAGTCTCTTCCTGGAGTCTCAGCTTGTGCAATAAATGTTTCCCTTTCTGAAGACTTCCTGGAGATGGAAAGAGCTCATAGGATATAAATGTTCTCTTTTTTTCTTTTTTGTAGTTGCTCCCACTGGTGCTCTCAGTCATTTTCTTAGTGGGATTTCAAGGTTTCAAATTCCTGGGCGTGCCTACCTTTAGAGAAAACTTGGTGGAGAGAGGAAGATAGTTAGAAAATTGGGGCTCACGTGGAATTCACTTTGTGCCCAGGAAAGAGGGCTTTCCCCAGCTCCCTTGGTTCTGCTAATGCATTTCCAGATATTTCCCCTGTGTCCATAACGAGGGCTTTGTTGCTGAAATCCATTTTCTGTTCAGTCTGTCCCCAAACTCTTGTATCGTGTTAATAAACGACGCGGTTGTTCCCAAATGCAGCATCCACAGCCAGATACACATCCCTTTCATGAACCATACTCACTTGCTGGGGTTTTTTGTAGGAATTGTAGGCTCTTGCCACAACAGGGAGAACAAGCAAATATGGCACCACATTGCTTACTAGTATTTTTTTGAATTTGGGAACTCTAGGGCTGAATCTGAGTGCAGAAAGCTCTGCTTTAATTTATGGTTGGTATTAACTCGAGGAGCCGAAGAGCATATAAGCTGCAGCTGCTCAGGAGCTCGCTCTGAGATCTGGCTGGGAGAGCTGTTTTTTATTAAGTGGTACTTGATTTAGCCCTAAGTAAAACCATTTGTATTTAACCTGATCCGCGAGGCTGCTGTAAGTGTTAACATACTTCAGTATTAAACGTTTCACTCTGGGGCATCATCATACACGGCGGGTTTGTGTAAGAGCCCCGTTTCTGAACCTGGAATAGTTATCCCTTAGATGAGTGTGTACCTTTTCAAAGGAACTTAAACTCGGTGAAGCCTGTGTTTAAAACTTATTGTTGTGGTCCTGGGTGACGTGAAAAGATCTGGTGACGAGTGTCGGGTCTGAAACAAGCTGCGATACTTCGGTGCAAAGCTAATCTTGGGGAAACCTGTGGGGACATAACTTATCCCAGAGATGCCCCTTGGCTTTTGGCAGAGGAATCACTTGCGCTCGGGGCAGTTAAGCATCGATCTGCCCTTTGTGAGCTGCTCTTGGGTGGCTGCCAGGTGCAGCGAGCCACTTGCCATTTAACTGTAGGGCAAAGCAGCTTCTGCTGAACCAAGAAAACTCCGGAGCCAAAACAAACCGCTATAAACTTTTCTCCCTCCCCACGAGAATGAGGGGAAGAAGGTTATTGCGTCCAAACTCTCTTGGAGCTGGCACTGTGGGAAAACTCTGTCCAATCCGGGAGTCATTGTATTTAAGGAACTGTAATAAATCCTGACGGACCCCGCAGATGGCGTGTCGGGATTGAACTGTCGCTTCTGGATACAGGAGCCTCTTCTCTTACAGTCGTTTGTGATTTACCTTAAGCAGACTTCATGGATCATAACGTGAGATTGGGGATAGGTCTGAGCTGAGATTTATTTGTTCCTGGTGGTAGGTCCCAGGAAGTTACATTCCTGGTGGGTTGGAAATATTTAGGTGAGCGTGTATGTGTGTGCCCAGGCACACGAGTGCCTGTTTGTCCAGTGCCCTGAGGGTCCAAGCAGGGGTCTGCGTAATTGCTGCAGAGCTGAGAGCTTCCCGGGCAAGTTTTGTGCCTTGAAAGCAGAAAACCTTTTGCATCAGAGTGAAAAATGTCGGTTGTAAAAGGGAACCTGGCTTCAGTTCCTCTCAGCGTTTCTGCCAAGCTCGCTGCTGTGATATTAAGGATCTTTTATTAGATGCTCTGGGCCTCTGCCCCCTTCTCTCAAATGGGGGCAGCCTCTGTGGTGCAGAGCTGGAGCAGGCTGAAGTTCAGGTGGGAATAAACCTTTGATTTTTCTCCTGCTCTGTTTTTTTTCTGATGCTTCCCTCGTAATTCGTATTAAGATTATTGATTAAAGGTAATTGCTGTAGGATATTATTCACAATCCATTAACCCTGATTTATAGCCGAATTCTTCAGCAAGCTTGGGTGCTGAAACATCACCATTAATTGTCTTAACTGAGCCTTACTTGAAATGAAGATTTCTTGCCTTTCTGTTTGTATTCCCTTCTTCCCAAAGCGCGGGGGCTTTGATTCTGCCTTTTAAATGTTGAGAAATACAGTTGTTCTTTTTGCGCTGTAGCGGTGCCTCATAATCTCGCCCTTCTGCCATCTCTCCGAAGACGCGGAGTTTTTTGGTCTTGCAAGTCAAATTAACATGAGATTGCCATAATTTGCATTGTAGCTGTGGGAGGCCATCTGACAGCGCCGAAGGCAGCCAAGGAGAATTGAATTCATCAGCTCTCGCGTTTGTCAGAGCAGGGGCTGGGGCGAGTTCTGCTCCTCTCATCTGGGCAGGGGAGTAAACATTTAATGTGAGCAGTTGGCAAGGGCGACTCTCTGCTTTGTGGCTCGTCTCCCGAGCGCTGCAAAGACAGAGAGAGAGATCTCTCCGAGTCCTGGCTTCACCTCTGAGCTTTGCCCCTGGGGTTCATGTCTGTGTGCGCCGAGGCTTTGGAGCTCTTGCTCTTTCTGGATTTCAGCTCTCCTCCACAGCCCGAATATGTTTCCAAATACGCTGCTGACAGGGACTCGGCGTTTTCTTAAAAGAAGTCGATGGAAAACACTAAGCAGCTCCAAGGGGAAGGGAGGCATCATCTCAAGATTGCTCAATGCAGGGGGAGAGATTCTCCAGCGTGTAGAATTGGCTCTTATGAACGTCATTGTGGTGGTGTGGTCACTTAGATGTGTCAAGATGCTTAAATTGCATGATGTAAAATATTTCGAATATTTGGTTTTAAACTATTTGGTTTGACAGGCTTCTAGCAAATTACCCGTATCTGAGTTAAATGGGTTTTGTTTCCTGGACTAAATGTTTTCCTTGACTTGATGTATCAGTATTGAGAGCAAACACGAAGTCACAATCTTAGGAGGACTCAATGAATTTGTTGTGAAGTTTTATGGACCACAAGGAAGTAAGTATATGACCCAACCCTTCTGTAAAAACAAACCGATGGCTCGTGGTGGGGAACGGTGAAATGACACATTCTTCTGGAGTGGAAGAAGGGATGAGCAAATCTAAGTGGGGGTGAGAAATCAAAGGGGTGGCAGTTTTTGAAGGCTGCTCTCTGTCAAGGGCGGGGAGAAATAGGACTGTGAGCATTAACGCAGATGAACCACCTCCCTTGGAGCTGGGTGCTGCCCTCAGACAGCTCAGCCCTCTGCTATGGCCTTCAGCTCCACTCTTGTTGATCCGTAGCTTTTCTAGGCCTGGCTCGTAAGTTGTTGCATCAGTCATCTGAATTTTTGCCGAGTTTGTAATTAAGATGGCTTTTCTAGTGACTAGATCACAAGTCAGGTCTCCAGCCTGCCTTAATTTAGTAACATCTCTAAAGGTAAGTAGATTATTCTAAAGTCTCTGTTTTTAATAAGGCTTTTGTGTCTTTGTGCTAAGATCTTCTGCAGTATCAGTTAAAAACATGTATTTCTTGTCAGGCAGCACAGGAAAAAGCCTTTTACCGTAGGAGGTTTGATATGAAATCTTACCCCCTGATGGAGCTAAGTATTCTTCCAAAGATGTGTTTTGCTTAATGCTGTGGTTCTATTTATTCTCGCCTGAGTTATGAAATGTCTAATACCTGCGTTTCTTTCATTGCAGCACCGTATGAAGGTGGAGTATGGAAAGTTAGAGTCGACCTTCCTGATAAATACCCTTTCAAATCCCCGTCTATAGGTAACCAATAACCACTTTTCAGTCAAAATCCTTTTACTGCTTATACAGGAGAGATGTTATTGCTTCCAGCGTTCTTGCAGGTGAAGTTGCTCCAACCCTCAGTGCAATCATAAGGTCTTTACTTCAATTTTGCAGAATGCTTTTACCATAGATTTCCAGATATCACGTGCCAAGCAGAGAGAGGAAGCTCTAGTTTTTTGGCTGAAGGGTTAGGAGCTGGAAATGTGATTTGGTCACATGTTTGTGTGTTGATGAACGGAATCCCTCTACCATGTGCTTTTTTTTTAATAACATAGCCATTTGTGGGTAAGGTGCAGGATACCACAGTGAGTGCAGGAGCCTGTTTATATCAAATGACTCATGTATTATGGAGAGCAAAGACCACAGTGCATGTTTGTAATCTTGGGGCAGACCTAGTTTTTGGGATCTTGTGTCCCAAAAGTGGATGGAAGTGAAGGCAGGAGCTGAAATCTGTGTCTTCATGGAAGAGGTGATGCACATGTGGAAGAACATAGAAGCAAGGACCTATCACCAGAAAAATTGCAGCTGGCTAAACTGGTCAGGCTTGCTAGACCTTCGAGAGCAAATAGGAAGTTTGATAAGGAAATGTTCTTTAGACTGTATCCATCTTTTCTTTGTCCTTGGGTAACGGTGATCTAACTCGGGTGTCTTCTGGTACCTGACTTTATTCCAGTCACTTAAACTATAAATAAAATAGCCAATACCACTTGAAAAACTGGAGCAGATGCATGAAGTTCCAACATCTCCCTTCTGGCTTATGAAATAAGTGCTGGGAACTCGGTGACGCAGCGCTTCTCTGTCAGAAGGGTGTGCTTGTGGCTCAAGCCACCGGAGGACTCTACAGAATGGAGAAAACAGCTTGAGGAGAACTAATGTGGAAACTTGACTGTATTGGGTTGGACGAGATGAGTCCCTTCCAATATCAACATCCTGATTTGGAGTTGATAAGTATTGGTTGCTTTCTTAAAATAGACTCTTACGCTAACAGTGCCTTCTATTTAGGATCTCTCTGTCTCTTCTCTGGTGCGAGAAATGATGTGTCTCTTTCCAAATGTGAACTGTGCCTTTTGGGAAAGGTTATTACGCCGTCCTTTTACCTTCCTTTTTTTTTTTTTTTTCCTTTTCCTGTTGAAACTTTAACTGAGCCGCAGAAATGGGCACACAGCTGAGTAACAGTGCAGTATTGCTGCAGCTACACTAACTCTCTTCTCCTTCCTCTTGAGTCAGCTCTGAAACTTGCTGTAAACCTCTTTGGTTGCAGACTGTTTACGAGACGCACATTATGTGATTTGGTGCCACTCGTTTTTTCCCTCCCCACTTCTCAAGTGCCACAAACCGATGCAGATCAGGATACTGTCACGTTGGCAAGCTTAAATCTGGGCTGGCTACAGACAATTCTCAGAAAGCACATAAATCCCAGTTTCCTGGTAGTTAATTGCTTTGGTGCTGCTCTACTTGAAATTCTTTTTCTCTCTCCTTTTTCCAGTCTGTATTAGAAATCAAGGTTTCTTGCTTAAAACAAAAATGAACTTTCTTTCCAGTAGCCAATGCAGGTAAACGTTGGTCAGGCTCTTGTGTATTTGTAGCACTGTTGATTTGGTCTCTGGTTAGTTGCATGAAAGGTGGTAGGTTTGACCTTTTGGTTTGGCTTGGAGGCTATTTAGCACTGGTTGGGGTAAGTGGGAATTAAAGGCAGCCTGGGATCAGAGTTGGCCCAGCTGCGTTTTCAGAACTGACACCACAAGGATGGCCTTTCTCCATGTGAGCTTGGAGAAGAGTGGTGGGTAGGTGAGGAAGGGATTATTTTCTGCTCAAATTGCTCTGTCCCTTCTAATGTTGCTTTTGCTGTCTACCTTTTAGTACGTAACAGCAGCTTTCCTGCTGTTAGCTTGCTTATACCCACAGTGTGGCAACTGTCTTACTACTGGACTCGTTGCACCTTCTGGCATCTCTGGCCCTATGAGTCTCTGTTTGAGCTGCTGAACACCTCATCTTCTCTCCCTCAGCTCCCCAGAAGGCTGGCTCTTGTTCTAGGGCCTGGGTGAGGGCTGCTGGAAGCTGAATACGAGCTGGCAGTGTGCCCAGGTGGCCAAAAAGGCCAGTGACTGTTCCCCTTTACTGAGCACTGGCGAGGTCCCACCTCGAGGGCTGTGTCCAGTTTTGGGCCCCTCATGACAGGAAAGACATTGAGGGGCTGGAGCGTGTCCAGAGAAGGGCAATGGAGCTGGTGAGGGGTCTGGAGCACAAGTCTTGTGAGGAGCAGCTGAGGGAGCTGGGGGTGTTCAGCCTGGAGAAAAGGAGGCTGAGGGGAGACCTTCTCGCTCTCTCCAACTCCCTGAAAGGAGGGTGTAGCCAGGGGGGGTCGGTCTCTTCTCCCATGAAACAGGCAATGGGACAAGAGAAAACGGCCTCAAGTTGCACCAGGGGAGGTTTAGATTGGAGATTAGGAAAAATGTTTACACTGGTTATCAAGCCTTGGAATGGGCTGCCCAGGGCAGTGGTGGAGTCACCATCCCTGGAGGGATTTAAAAGCTGGGCAGATGTAGGGCTTAGCGATATGGTTTAGTGATAGTTATTGTCAATGTTGTTTTGATGGTTGGACTCAATGATCTGAAAGGTCCCTTCCAACCCAGGCAATTCTATGACTATAATTCTAAGTGCAGGTGACCTCCCAGGTGAAGCTGAGGTTTTGGGTTGAATAAGGAGTCAATGGGAGGGAAGAGCTGGTTTAGCAAAGCAGGGTTCAGCGCAGCTGCAGGGAGGAAAGAGCTGGGGAATGGACGTGCCAAGAGGAGCTCTAGGACCCGGGGACCTCCTGACCCCACCGCAGGAAGAGGTTTGTTTTTCTTTGTCTGGTTCCCATTTCTGCTGCCCCAGCCCAGCTTTATCTGGACAACCAGGGACTGAGTGACGTCTCGGTCCCTTCCTCTGGGCCAGCCCGATCTCCGCATCACTGCTCTTGGAGGCAGGCTCTGTGCCGTGTCTGATACCAGTGGTTTTGGCATTACAGATAGCTCCAGAGCAAGCCTTTGTCCCAGCTGGACCGGCAGCTTTCACAAGCTTGTAAATGAGACAAGATCTATTCTCTCTTGGCTGCATCCCCAGCAGCGTGGCCAGCAGGGCCAGGGGGGGAATCTGCCCCTCTGCTCTGCTCTGGGGAGACCTCCCTCCAACGCTGCCTCCAGCTCTGGGGCCTCAGCACAGGAAGGACATGGACCTGTTGGAGCAGGGCCAGAGGAGGCCACGGAGATGCTGGGAGGGCTGGAGCCCCTCTGCTGGGAGGACAGACTGAGGGAGTTGGGGGGGTTCAGCCTGGAGAAGAGAAGGCTCCGGGGAGAACTTGGAGCCCTTCTAGGGACTGGAAGGGACTCCAGGAAAGCTGGGGAGGGACTCTTGATGAGGGAGGGGAGCTGTAGGATGAGGGGGAAGGGTTTTAAACTGAAAGAGGGGAGATTCAGATGAGATATTAGGAAGAAATTTTTCCACTCTTGAGGGTGGTGAGAGCCTGGCCCAGGTTGCCCAGAGAAGTGGTAGATGTCTCATCCCTGGAAACATTCCAGGCCAGTTTTGGACAGGGCTTTGAGCAACCTGATCTAATTGAAGATGTCCCTGCTCATCTTTGAAGTTTCCTTCCAACCCAAGCTATTCTGTTATTCTCTCCCAGGCCTGCCTGTTCCAGTGAGCACGGGTGTGGTAACCCAGCAGTCCTCAGCCAGCTTGAGCTCTGGATATCACAGGGGTAGGAATTAGTAGGGAAGAAATCTGCCATGGCAATCTCTGATCTGTAAAGAGATGGAAGTGAAGGATTTCAGAGATGGTGGAGCCCATAAATGGACAGAAGGTCATCTAGAGCACACATATACCTTGTTTGCAGCCCTTCTGTTCTCAGCACTGCATTGCTCCCACTGCGGTGGTGACATGCAGAGTTCAAATTGTCTGTGTAAGTCACTGCCTTGTATAAAGTGTAGAATCCAACAGTTTCTTTTCCTTTAATAAATTACACTTTTATGCTGAAGCTTAAAGCCAAAATGCTGTCCTTGCAGTTTTCCTTGTTCCTCTCATACTGTAGGCGAAAATTTTCTTTCCATCTTAGTAAATCTTAATGCAGTCTTGAACATGGCATGGGCTTTTTGCAGCAAATAACATGATGGCTCGAAGCATATCAATGCGTTCTAGAAAGCTGCTGCTGAAAAATGACTGCTAATAGTTGCTTTCTAATCTGTTCAAATTGCTTTTATCCCAGCATGGCTCTGAGTGTAAGGTACATGAAAACTTGGTATTCTCTTCTAAAGTGCTACTAAGAAACCTGAAGGGGAAAGGCTTTTAAAGTGGGTTCCAAATTTGTCATCTGGAAAGGTGCAGACCTTTTATTAAACCCTAAAAGAGCAATGGTCCTCTTTGCCTTTAGGGTCTCTTGCAGAAGCCTTTGTTTTGTGTGGTTGCTCTTCTCCTGCCAAATATTTGCTCATTTGTCTCATCCACAGCTCCCTTCTCAAATACGCCTGGCATTTATTTCCTGCCCTTCTCAGGTTGGTAATTATTGCTGTAGTCTATTAAATGATGCTGCCCTGGGGACAGTGCTCTCCTGACAGCGCAGGTAATGCCTCTGCTTAAAGACCTAGACTGGGATCTGTGTGAAAAGAGCAGTTCTTGGGAGAGCTTCCAGTGTTTCATCATGTCCTGCAGTACCTTTCTGGTATTTCTGGCACCGGAAACTCATGGTCTTTGCTGTGTAATCGGGCAGATCCCATCACACAATCACAGAATGATATGGGGTTGGAAGGGACCTCAGAGATCATCAGGCCAACCCCCTGCCAGAGCAGGGTCACCCAGAGCAGGTCCCACAGAAACGTGTTCAGCTAGATTTTGAATGTCTCCAGAGGCAGAGGCTCCACCACCTCTCTGGGCAGCCTCTGCCAGGGCTCTGCCACCCTCACAGCAAAGAAGTTCCTCCTCATGTTCAGGTGGAACTTCTTATATTCAAGTTTGTGCCCATTTCCTCTTGTCCTGTCTCTGGGCACTACTAGAAAAAGACTGGTCCTGTCCTCCTGACACCCACCCTTTAAGTATTTATAGGCATTGATGAGATCCCCCCCCGCCACTCAGTCTTCTCTTCTCCAGACTAAAAAGACCCAAGTCCCTCAGCCTTTCCTCAGCAGAGAGATGCTCCGGGCCCCTCATCATCTTTGTAGCCCTCTGCTGTACCCTCTCCAGCAGTTCCCTGTCCTTCTGGAACTGGGGAGCCCAGAACTGGACCCAGTACTCCAGCTGTGGCCTCTCCAGGGCAGAGCAGAGGGGGAGGATGACCTCCCTCCACCTGCTGGTCACACTCTTCTTGATGCCCCCCAGGATGCCATTGGCCTTCTTGGCTACCAGGGCACATTGCTGGCTTGTGGTCAACCTTTTGTCCACCAGGATTCCCAGATCTTTCCCCAGAGCTGCTCTTCAGCAGGTCAGCCCCCAGCCTGTACTGGTGTTATTCCTTTCCAGGTGCAGAACCCCTACACTTGCCTTTGTCAAATTCCATCCCATATTGGTGTGGGATGAGCAGGAGCTATATAATGTACAATAAAAATGGCAATGCACATCCTAGAAGAACACGAATCTAAACAGAAACAGTTAGAGGGCCCTCAGGTTGGCTCTGGGCTTGAGTGCTCCCATTGGGATGAGCTAACTCAGCTTGTGATCCCTAAACACCCAAATCTTCAGAGTTGAAACAAACCTCCTGAACTTTTGAGCAGTTTATTAGAACAAAACCAACTCCTGAAAAACACCCAGTTGCTTTCTGAAGCTGGTGAACGCTGCTGCTCTTTATGCTTTTGGCAATTAATGTAAATGTCCCTGTGTGCTTATGAGGACCCCAAGCACTCCCCTGCTAGATGTTTGCTTCCATTTTTGCTTTCTCCTAGACAATATGTTTTGAGCTGTTTATGGTTTCAGTAACTCTGCTGGCACCGCTTTGCTACTTTTCCCTTCCCTCTGGGATTTAATATCTTCAGGGGAACTTTCTGCCTAGTCTGTTCCTGCTTTTTTCAAAGGGGAGTTGTGAAGGACTCGAAGTACTGTTTTGAGCTCCCAAGTCATGAGAACACTTTGTGTAAATTTTGTATGTTTTTAATCAGCCCGTACGCCTGCCAAGAGCTGGAGATTCATGGTCTTTGATGCCGTAAACAGGGGAGGAAGCGCAGAGTGTGAATGTCCTGCCCTGCTTAGATGATAATAGCCACAGAAACCTGTGAACCTGGGAGCCTGAGCTCTTACCTGAAAGCACCGTGGCATTTATTTTATTGCTAAAATCTGCAGAAATATTAGGCCAGCACTGACTCACTCTGGTTTCTTAATAATCAAATGTCACAGCTGCAGTTTGCATACAATATGCTCACAGCCTCGATTTCTCAAATAACTTCTGTGTATTTATACACAGTTCTCATTTTTCCTCTCATCTCTGGCCCCGGTTATCTGCAGATATCTTGTATTTCTATTTCACCTTTCTCCTAAGTGTTTTGCAAAACAAAATGCCTAGTGTGTACACAAAACATATGGAAGAGCGTGTGTGTATGTATGTATATAATGAGACATTGTGGCAGCCAGTACAGGAATGAAGCAGCGTTGTTTAGCTCCAGCCAGGATTTAACAGATCACTCCTGGCCGTTTCCTAATTTTTCTTTTTTAACTGCAGCTGCTATTTTTACTTTCAGCTCCTCTCTGGATTGCCTTACGTTTTGCTACTTAGAATTTCATGAGCCACTTATCGCCTGTGACCATTCTGAGCTGGCTCTTCCCCTCTGTGTGTTGATCTTTCTTCTGACCTATAAGCGACGTGAAAATGCTTGTTCTTTCAAATACACTTAGCTTTGTCTGAAGGGAAAGACAAGACACCTAAAGGTAATTTGTATCCCTGTCTCCGCTCCGGGCTGACGCACAGCTCTGCACCCTCTGCAGATTCCCCGGCTACAGTCGGAGAATGGGAACAGACTTGACAAAATGGGGTAGGTGTTCTCAGCTTGACTTGGCACGGATTCACTGCCTTCTGTGCCAGTCTCTGAAGCCTGGGCATCAGGTGATGGTGCACCTTAGCGATGAGATGAACTGATATTGGGCAATTGCTTTGTGCTAGTTCTGCGGGTTTTTTCCCCGAGATTGCTGTTCTTAGCACCGGTCTCTAAAGTTGTGGATTCTGCTTTTCTGCTTCCAAGAAGGACCCCTTGGCGATTCACGCTGAGCAGGAGGTCCGGGGTTGATAGCTCTGCCACTATTTTCCATCAGCCCTTTTTTTCTGTCCTCATCTTTGCCACGTGAAGCTGCCGCGGAATTATTTATGGTATTGTTTTGAAAAGCTACTAGGATTTGAGTACGGTAATATAAACTGTTCTACTTCTGCTGGTAGCAAGTTGATGTTACGCAGCACCACACGCCACCACCTGCAGTGAATGCCTCCACAGTGAGCGCACAGTCTTATGTTGGAGGCAGTTGTTAGTGCTCTGAATGGACTCCTAACCTCCACATTTCATTAAAAAAAGAGAAATCCTCGCCTTTGCTGGTGAGAGCTTACTGACCTGAGAGCTCTGGGCAAGGTACGCGCCTCTGAGGTGGGCCGATCCCGTGCCCTTCAAATGGGGAACAGCCACAAGCTAAACCAGTTGTCCCAGTCTGCCGAGAGGAATGGGTGCTAAGCTGAGGACTGGGGCAGAGGTCTTGCTCTCCTGCCCTCTCCCCCATCTCCTACCACGGTTTCTCAACCAACACGGGGTTGTGATCGTGGTCAACAATCACAACCAACACGGGGTGGGCTCATGATCAGTTACACAAGAAGGTAGTGCCTGAAAGGAGTGCAATGTGTTTTTAAAAAAAAAAAAAACAACGACAAACACGTTCCCTTGCAGGCTTTTGGGGTGTTTGAGGCAGGGGGGGAAGTAATAAACATTGTTTAGACTAATCTTATCTGCCTGTTTGGCAACGCTGCAGGAGTGCTTGGGAGATCTTTTTCCATTAGGTTGGTTGTCCAGTGGTTAAAAAAAGCAGAGGAAAAAACACTGCTCTTGACCTCTCTGTGCCGTACGTAAGCTCTCGCGTGCTGATCTCTGTGCTCATGGTTCTGCCCCGAGCCTTGGGTGGTCACCCGAGCCCACCACCACGTTCATTTGGTGTAGGGTTTAAAACTCCCCGCGTCCCGCTTCAGAGAGACCGTAACCACCGTCCCACCTCGCCAGCCAGGCAGCCTCCTCGTTTGGCCTTAATCTCTCATTAAAAATAAAACTTTGAGGCTTGTCGGTCTCGCTGCGCTGGAAGGTCAGGAGCGGTCACATACGCTTGTCCCGTTGGCTGTTTGTTTGGCACCGCGGTGGAATCTGCTGTCACAGTTGTTCGGGTAGAGAAGTGTCCAGCTGGCCTTATTTTATGAGCAAAGAGAGCCGACACGTGGGCAAGCGGTGGCGAGTTTGGGATGGGGAAGCGGATATAAACTAGCTCCACTCTGGCACCTTCCCCGGAGCCGGTGGGAAGTCCTCTTACAGTTCTCCCTGCTGTGGGTCGGCCCTGCAGCTGAGAGCAAGAAGACACGGAGGTGGGAGTCTGGGACGCGCTGTGTTTTCTGGCACTTTGCTTTGTCTCCTTCCCCCGTGTTTCACCGGGGCCAGCAGCACTTACATGGCTACGAAGAGCCGTGCTGCAGGAAAAAAAGAAGTCTCTTTTGTGAACCTAAACCTCCCAGCTAAGGTTTAGGGAGTTCAGAGAAACAATGGACCATCTTTTGAAGCGCCGCTCGTTGGATTGCAGCCGGTTCCTGACTTGGAAGGAGAAGCACCAAGGGGTACAGAAAGCTTTCTGCTGCTGTGGGCCAGCATTGTGCAGCTGGAGATGTGGAAAGACCGAGGAGGCAGTCTCCAGCCCAGGTTTCTGATCCCTCTTATCTCCAGCTTTTGAGTCCATTCTTCCTGAATGGTAGATAAGGTCTTTACCAATGTAGGAGGACCCTTTCTAGATCACAGTCCAAGCCCTACAGACAGAGTGATAGGGGAGTAATCGATGCGGAACAACCTCTTGCAGGAGCTTTCTGCCTGATGGCTCCACAGGACAACAAGAGGTGCCTTGGAGGAGTCCTCATCGTTCCCCAAGTTATCTGGGGATTTGGGCTCTGCCTCTTGCTGGCAGAGCAGCCCACCTTGGTTCTCGCAGTGCCTTCTAGCCATTTCTTGGGAGCTTTAGTCTGCAGTTGTTCAAGACAGACGTTGACATCAACATAAGCGTGAAGTTCCTCCCTGGTTCTTCACCATGGTTTTACTCACCTGGAGACTGTGTTCAGCTCCTGCCCAGCTTCAGGAGTCACCCATCCTCAGAGTCACTGCTTGGACCCAACTGCGACTGAGTGCCCTGGATGTTCAGACCCATCCACGGTTGATGTGTGTGCGCGGTGAGAGAACTTAATTTCATACTGGAATATGTCCAGCTGCTGGGGCTTTATGAATGTTCCCGTGTTTGCAGCGTCAAGGAAGATTGACAGCCATTCGGTTAGCTGGTTTTTAATTTAAAAATGTGCTTCTCTTCAAAGATTTTGTCAACCCAAGGAGTGATTACTCCAGGGCTATTGCTGAACTACCAACATTTTTGAAGGTCAGCATCTGCATATTGGTCTCAGCGTCTTCCAGTATCAGAACAGATGTGTCCCTTTCTGTTGTGGTTTTTGTTTTTTTTTCTGTTATCACCCGAAGGCTTTATGTCTGTACAGATTTTACACAGTCCTGCTTTACCTCCAGATCCTGGACTTCAGTGTCTCGGTATGGAGAGGGTGGACCACAGCCACTCTGCTGCTCACATCCTTCCTAAGCGTTGGCTGTTCCAGGGTTCAGTGCGAATATTGTTTTAAAAATGTTAAATTAAGTGTTAACTTAAGCCAGTCCAGCACCCGGAATCATGACTGCTCAGGCTGTGACCTCGGCTTCATCCTGCAGGCCGTGGTGAGAACCCAAAATCAAGACCCTGTCCCTTGGTACTCTTTGTGGAGTGCTCACCTGGAGTTCTGCGTAATATATTAATTGGGGCGTGCTGCGTTCAAGACTAAGGCAGTAAATCTGCCCCAGTGTTTATACTGGCTTGGGAGGTCTTTTTTTTTTACTCCTGGCTTCCTCTTTAAATTGCAATTTCATTTTTAGGTGGATGTTTATGCTTGCTTTGTCTTTTGTATTTGTAAAAATAAATACAGAGCAAGTCAGTATTATTGGAGCAGTATCAGTGCTTTATCGCTGCAGGTGACTTGGCATTTCAAATAAAGGAGGAGATAATAGGTTTGAGCTTATTTTGGAGTCGGAAAAGGAAAAATGTTGAACAGAGTTGCTCTTGGACAGGGCAGTTTTTGTCTGTAGGATAATGAGACTGGGGAGGACCTTGAAGAGTTGCAAGAAGATGTGGCAACAACCTGGAAAACAAGGAGTGCAGGGAGAGGAGGCTTGTGTCCTTTCTTGAAGAACAACTGTTTCATTTGCAAAGCTTGAGACCAAGGACAATGTGAAAGAAGGGATTGTTCCTTGCCTGGATGAATGCAAAGATGACAGAAGAATTACAGTTTTCTAGCACAGGAGCTGCTTGAGTGGACAACCCAATCTCCTCTCCCTGGATATCGAGTGCAGCTTAAATGCTGAAGTGTGTGAACGAAGAGTTGACCAAAACCTTACAGGTGGGTTTGCAGCACAGCCTTGTCCAACCAGCCACAGGTGGCTGTGGTAGGAGGTCCTGGGAAACAGGTGAGACGCTCAGAAAACCAGAATGAGGGAAGGCAGAGGGATGCCTGTCTCTGGATGGGCTAAAGAGAGTCGGTCTGTGCCCCAGCTGCCAAAACAGAGAGTGTTTAATTCAGCAGGTCTGCACGTGACCATCCTCTTCTTGTTCATAGGATGGGTTGGGTTGGAAGGGATCTTAAAGATCATCGAGTTCCAACCCCCCTGCCATGGGGATTCCTGCCTCCCGCTAGACCAGGTTGCTCAAAGCATGTGGTGTCTTCCCCAACCTCTCTTTTATTCTGCTTTATCAGAATCTTAACTTTTTCCCTTCCCCCCCAAAAAAAAAGAGAGATGAGATTTAGAATCGGGACTGGTGCTCGCTGCAGCTCTCCAGTGCCAGCCTGATGGGTCCGTGACCTGATTTAAACCTGCGAGAGCTGCCATAACGTAAATATTTGATGGAGCTACGGCTTCCCTTTTTAAGGCTGCTTCAGTTTTTCAAGCTAAAGCACAGCAAACTATTCCTGAAAGACACTTGTTAGCGGGGAGATGTTTATGCAGTTCCCGGTTCTTCTTTTAGAGACGGTTCTGGCTCCGGGCATCGTTTCAGCCTTCCGTTGTATTTATGCAAAATCCGAGCGGTACGAGTAAACATGAAATTATATTTGTGTCATAATATATGGAGGGGGGGGAAAAGGGAGTTAAATCCATATGTCAGCTCTTACCCCAGCTGGGAACCGTGCTGTCACTCAAATCACGATCCCTCCTCGTTGAGGCAGGGATGGTAAATCAGCGCTGCTGCAGCCTCTCGCCGGGAATGGCTGGATAAAGGTGGTGAAGGTGGGGGATTTGCCCAACGATGAACAGTGACGTGTTCCTACGCTTCTTGGGCTGCCCTGGAGAGAGAATTTCCCTGGAAGGAGCTTTTTAAAATGGATTTAAGTCTATATCCCAGACCCTAATTTCTTACTCCTTTTTTTTATGACCGCAGACCTCTGTCGGAAGGAATGGTTGCTACTGGCTAAAGTAGATTTCTGCTTATTGCAGAAAGGTGTGATTCCCACATGGGCGGCGTTTTTAGGGCTTTACAGGCTGCAGGGTGGTGGTACAACAGAGGAGAGAAGGTTTTATTGTATGTTTTGAAAAAAAGAAAACTAACAGTGCTAAAATCTGGAAGTAGCTTAACTTGGGACTGATCGGGGTTGCAGCGGCGCTGCTGGGCAGAGCCCAAGTGATTTGGCCAAGCCAGCAGAAATGTATAGGAATTCTGGATCCATCTGGCAGTGAAATAACTGGAAAACCCAGTTTTTGATCCCTGCTCCATGTCCGTTCTGTGCTGGGAATGTGTCCCACACCCAGGAATTTGGGTTCCTCCTACTGAAAGGAACAGGAGGAGTTTGGAAGCTGGGTTCTGCATCCCCTCACAGCCATTGTCTGAAACACTTAGCTTTGCTTTTGGGGTGGATGTGCTTTACTTCTCCACAGACTATGGTGTGAAATATGATGTTATAATCCTTTTAATATCTTTGTTTTATAAACTCCCTTTGTGGGAGAAGGGGGGGGATATTTTTTGAGGTCCCATCTGTCTTGAACTTGAGGTTAAAGTAGACGGCTGGAAAACGTGGCTTACCTTGAGCTGTTGCTATCAGATACAGTCTTGTATCTGATATACATATCATCTATATTAAAAAAAAATAAAAATATATATATAAGTGTGAGGCATCTTTGCCGTGATGTCGCAAGTCTTGAAACCACAGGATTTTTTTTTAACAATTGAATTTGCAAGTTGGAACAAAGAAAGCACTGTCAAATCTAGAAGTCTGAAATGCGGACAAAGCCAAGATGAGCTTTGTTATTCCAGGCCTTGTGTCTGAGCTGTTTTCTTTTCTAGGAGACCAGAGGTACCAACTGATGAATTAATTGCTGTATTGATGTGAAACTTGAAGTATTAACTCTCTGCACCAATCTCTGCCCCTGGATGGCTTACAAATGTAGACTGATGTTGTGACTTCAAATTAATAGAAAATCTTCGTTGGGAGACATTAAAAAATACCAAACCCAATCTTAACGCAAATGTTGAACTTAAGTGTTGTGTTAGGGTTTATTCAAGAGATCTTTGCGGCTTTTAGAAAGGCTTTATCAGATGCGGGTGCTTGATTGTGCTGATGGGCAGTTCTTTTTGAGATAATACTGAACCACAAAACCTTTGGGGTGCGGATGTGCTGTCAGCAGAGGGTTGTGCTGAATTTCGAGGGAATGGCTGAGGACCCTAGGGTCAGAATGTTGCCTGCGTATTGTAAAGGTTACCTAGCTATATATAGCTAAGGCTGGGCTTTCTTTGAAATGAGTGAGATGAGTCTTTGTTCAGTAAATTCCAGACTTCTCTTGTAAAAACAAAACAAAAAAATATATCTTTGGCTGTTTTCTGCTATTTACCAGTGTGTCTCTTTGCAGGATTCATGAATAAAATTTTCCATCCCAACATTGACGAAGCGTAAGTAAATCCCCAGTGTATGGTTTGGTTTCTTGTTTTCTTTTTTTCCAAGGGGTTTGCCTAATTGTAACTGTATTTTGGCTTCATGATAATACGCTGATGAGTTTGAATAATGCTTTCATCAATCTCAAGAGTCCAGAGTGAGGGATTTGATAGGAGTAGACGACACAAGTTAACTTTCAGGCTGTGGGCAAGACTGGAGAAGTGTGTGCTGCAGACTCTCCTGCAGAGGTGGTCTTTTTATTGCAACACGCTTCATTTACAGAAAATTCAAGGTTGCTGGTTCCCCCTCCTTGTTGGTTTTCTAGAAACAAGGAACAGCATCGGCTAAGCCACGGCTCCCTCGTTAGCTGGAGCTCACGTCTGTACTAAAGTTCTTCAAAACATAAGATGTTTTGCCACATTTTATTTCACTTAAGGTTGTTAAGGGGAGCCACCTATGCCTCAGTCTCTCCAGCGGAGCCCCATATAGACCAACTAATTTAGTAAAGGCTCCAATTTGCTTTCTTCTGTGCAGAGTATGAAGTTTCACGGAGTTAAAGGCTGCCCCTCTATTAACCACAAGAGAGGGGTAAATCATAGCATATCTGAAACTGGGGGGCAGAGGCAGGGCAAGGGAAGGGAGGGGGTAGATTATATTAAATCCCCAGAGTATTTGTGAGTGTGACTGTGTTTAATTCCATCCTTTCCATATGTTTCAGGTCAGGAACTGTATGTCTAGATGTAATCAATCAAACTTGGACAGCTCTCTACGGTGAGTTTGGCATTTCCCCGAAAGCTGAGCACGTGAACATCCCTACTTGGTGTGTTAACATAACACAGCTTGTTGGAGACAGATGATCTCAGACCAATTTATTTTTCTTTTTAACTGAAGTTTTAGACTCCTCACTGAGCCAAGATCACGTGAAAAATATGATTTTCATGTGAACATACTTACGTAAGCTGTTTGCCTGCCAGAGGGGCAAAAATATTCCATAAACCTCACAAAGGATCACTCAATCTGTCGCCAGACAATGCCAGGCAACTGCACAACAGCACCCTGCCATGATTCAGCACTGGAAGAGAGCAGGGACTGTATCTAAAGTGAAACCTTGTTCCAGCTGCCCCATCCCTGTTTTGTCCGTGCGTTGGAGCTGGTATTTTTTGTGCACAAGGCCACGATCCCGCTTCTACAGAAGATGGCACCAGAAACCATTCCTCTTTGTCGTGGCAGCGTCGTATCATTGCAGGCTGGGAGGTGGTGGTGCATCTGATGACTGCACTGCGTACTGCAGTTTTGAGTTTCCCATTAAGTTGTTTCTGGCTATAAGTCTCCTTTTTAGAGATATAAAAGCATCAGCTGGTAGCGGAAGACCCGTTAAAGTAGCATTTAGGGAAAGCTGAGATTGTTAAAAGGAATGCAGCTGAGTATCTCATCTGGGTTGGCTGCATTTTAAAAATGTGAACTTCATCAGATCTTCCATTTATGCTTTGTGGAAGGGTATTCAGGGAACGTGCACATCAAATCCTTCACATTTCTTCCACAAAAAGCTGATTTTACCTATGTAAGTTGAAGCTTTGAAGCAGTTGCTAGAGAGACAAGCTACTTCACCTTCCTCACAAGGACAATTTGTAAGGAAATACCAGACTTGGTGAATCCTGGGTGGGAAATTGCTATAGCAACTTGTTGAACTTTATTCTTCATCAGAATGCCTGAAGTCTTCGCATTGTGGTTGCATGGGATACAGTTCACGTGGTGTTGTTGTGAGAGATGAGCGTAGCTGTGACCCAGGTGGTGTTGCTGGTGGAGGAAGAGGATGCTTTTGTGTGCTGGGAGGATCTGATGCGAGAGGGAGGAATTAAAGCTGTATTAGCAAACCAAGCCCTCTGCTGGGGATGAACCTGCATGGTTCAGTCAGCAGCAGAATCCAGGGCAGTGCAGCGTGGGCTGCTGTTCCAGACCTTAAATGCCACCTGCAGATCCTGGGGATGACTGAGCAAAAGAAAATTGCTCCAGTCTTAACTGTAGAGCTGGTTTTTGTGCTCCATCAGCCTGGGTTTTGTTTTGGAAACTCTGAATGGATAAGCCTCCCTGTTCGGCAGCACGCTCTCACCGACAGCCACAGTGGGGCTTCTGCACTATTTCCAGTTTTACAGGAAGGTTTTCTGTGAGAGGTTTCCTGATGAATGCTGCTGTATTTTTGTCACCCGTGTTGCTTGTCAAGGTAGAAAAAACAGCTTGGTATTTACTATGATGTATTAATATCAGCAAGCTTGCAAAAATCTGCATTTTTCCTTGCGATGTCAGTGATGGGTGTTAGAAAACTTGAAGGTACCAGGTGTGTGCTCTGTACAGAGCACCTTCCACAGTAACTGGTGAAAATTGGCATTAAGTGCTTCATTTGACAGTCATCTTATTGCAAACTTCCCTTGCCTTGCTACAGGATGCCTTGAAGCTGCAGGGAGGACGCTGGGGTGTCCTCTGTCCCTTGACTCGGAAGTCATCAATAACTACAGTGCCACCATCACCCCTTCACTTCCAGGGCTTCACTTCCAGTGAAATAAGGAGGTGGCCCATTTCTGAACATGAAATGAAAAGGGGAAAATAATATTTCCCTTTCGGCAGAGCTGGGCCATTTGGAGTGTCACCCCTTGAAAGCAGAGTGCTCCTGCTCTGGCAGAGGATATGGGTCAGATAATTCCAGGAGCAACTAAGGTGGAAGAGACCCAGAATAGCTACCAAGAAATTCCTGAGGACCTCGTGGTTAAATTCCCTCTCCTTCCCTAACGAAGTATCAAGTCCTTAGTGTAGTGCTTAGGCTTCCTGCACTCATTCAGCTAGTTCCTGCTAAGCCAGTGCCGCTTTGGGGGATTTAAAAGAAAGGGGAAATTACTGAGTTATCTTAAAGAAGAAAAATCCCTGCCAGTGTGTCCTGTGAGCTATGGTGGCCTCTCAGGGCTCTGCTTGTTCAGCCTATGTTAGAGTTTAGTTGTCTAATGGCCACGTTACTTGATCTAAGCCTAGTCCATGGAGAGACTTCACCCTTCAAGAGCAGGTGGTTTCACAAACTTAAAATCACCTTCTTGCTGACAGTGCCTGAGCCAAATCCCCAGGAGGTTTAACTGGTTTAGCAAGGCCACTACCACGGCAGAAAATATTCTTACAGAGCGTTCTCACCAGGTTTTGTGGTCCCTTTTTGGATTGGGATCCTTTTTGCAGTTGCTCTTGTGCTTCACCCCAGAAGCAGCTGGTGGCACTTGGCCACTCAGAGCGACAGCCNNTAAAACAGTGACAGAAGGAGGCAGAATTAGGAGAAGAACTCAGTGAGAGGTGAAGCATAGCACTTTGTTTTTCTCTCTTCCTTTTTTTTTTTCAGCCAGGGCTGAGCCTAAATGGGAAACAAGGCAATTGTGTCCTTCCACTTCTTTGCTTGACCCACAGATACCTGTCTCTGCGTTGCTGGGATATCAAGTAGTCTGTGCAGTCAGCTGAGGAGCTGCAGCTCACCTCCAGCAGCAGCAGAAACTCCTTTATCAGCCCTGTGGGTGCTTCCCCTGATGCCATTTCCTTCATTTTTCACTTGTGCCCGGATTTTCAGTGTGTTTGCCCTTGAAGGTGCTGCTGTTTCAGTGCCGGTGCTTGCAGGGAATTAATGGGGCTGACTCCAGGTGCGTGGACATTAACAACTGTGTCTTTTCACTTGCAGATCTCACCAATATATTTGAGTCGTTCCTGCCCCAGCTGCTGGCCTATCCCAACCCTATAGATCCTCTAAATGGTGACGCTGCAGCCATGTACCTCCACCGACCAGAAGAGTACAAACAGAAAATTAAAGGTAAGGGTGTAAAGAACGTATTGTGGAATGGGTGACATTACTGTGACTCTGCTCTGGGGGACCTCGTTGGTCTTTGCTGTATGTTATTGTGCGTCACTGCACGCTCCTTCCTGTGGATTTTAAATGGGGGTGGTCTGAAGTTAAGCAGTGGATGAACTTCTGCTGCTTGAAGATTAAAGCTGATGCGTGCACTGTGTGGAGCAGGGTTTTTGAGTAAGTTTTTAAGTAAGTTTCCTAAGCAGGGAAGTCTGAAATTAAACTGGGTTGGGATTCAATGCAATTTTGAGAGATCAGAGAAACGATTCTGGAGAAAAGGTGTGTGACCAAAGGAGGGACATGGAAAAGTGCTAAATCGAAATTGTAGCGACAGGACAAGGGTTAATGGTTTTAAACTGAAAGAGGGGAGATTGAGATGAGATCTGGGGAAGAAATTCTTTGCTATGAGGGTGGTGAGAGCCTGGCCCAGGTTGCCCAAAGAAGCTGTGGCTGCCCCATCCCTGGAGGGGTTCAAGGCCAGGTTGGAGGGGGCTTGGAGCAACCTGGTGTGGTGGGAGGTGTCCCTGCCCTGGGTAAGAGGTTTGGAACTGGATGATCTTTAAGTTCCCTTCCAACCCAAACCATTCTATGATCCTATGATTCAATGATTCTATGATCTCATCAATGTCTATAAATACTTAAAGGGTGAGTGTCAAGAGGATGGGGCCAGATGTGGCAGAAAGCTGCAGCCCAATTAGTAAAGTCTGTCCAGGGTGTAACAAGGGCACATGGTCTTGAAGACGTGTCTTAGGAGGTGAGAGGGAAAGAATTGGAGGAGCTTAATTTGGAGAACTGAGCGGGGTTATGAGCTTTGACGTGTCAAAGGTGCCTTCAAAGAGGAAAAGAATGATTTATCTTGTGAGCAGGATGTGGTCACAGGCACTTAACTTGACTGGGGGAGCCCAGGCTAACCATTAACTGCTGAGGGTAGGTGAGCACTGGCGGAGGCAGTGAGGGTACTGGTGTGTCCGGTTCTGGAAGGATTGGAAGGACATGTGAGAGAGGGCTGAGGAATAGAGTCAGTACCTCCTTGGGATCAGGGAAGGCTCCCAGTAAGGAGTCACAAAGACTTTGGATAAGCCTGGTGACAGAAGGACTGTTCTAGCCAGCTGGTACGTGAGAAGTAAATTGAATTATGCAAACATAAGAAATAAGATTAAAAAAAATAAGAATTCTGCTTTAAATTTGGGCTCTACCATCCCTATAGTCAGCTGCATGCAGACAGGAGCAGGGCACCGTTTCCTGATGGGACAAGCCTATGGAAAGCCATGGACTTTGTGTCCCTTCTTCCATTGAACACAATCAGCATTTAATCCAGCGGTGGGAAATTTACAGCCTTTGGCCCAGATTTGGTCTTCAACTAAGTTTTTAAGAGACCATGACCGCCTGATTTTTTTTTTGGTTACTGAATAACCATAAAACTTATTTGTCCCCGGGAGCTCTGCCAGGAAGGTTTGCAGGGCCTGTCTGACAAGGGAGAACCTCTGTGAGCAGCACCATCTAATGGTCTTCCCCATGTGAGGTGGGGTAGCAGCTCTCCTAATGGAGCATTGTGAAAGCATTGTGCAGCTCTGAGGAGAAAGACCTGGCAGTCCTGGTAGACAACAGGATGACCGTGAGCCAGCAATGTGCCTTTGTGACCAAGAAGACCAATGGCATCCTGGGGGGCATCAGGAAGAGTGTGACCAGCAGGTAGAGGCAGGTCATCCTCCCCCTCTGCTCTGCTCTGGGGAGGCCCCATCTGGAGCACTGGGTCCAGTTCTGGGCTCCCCAGTTCCAGAAGGACAGGGAACTGCTGGAGAGGGCACAGCAGAGAGCAGCAAAGCTGATAAGGGGCCTGGAGCATCTCTCTGCTGAGGAAAGGCTGAGGGACTTGGGTCATTTTAGTCTGGAGAAGACAAGACTGAGGGGGGGATCTCTGATCAATGTCTATAAACGCTATAAAGGGTGGGTGTCAGGAGGATGGGCCCAGTCTTTTTCCAGTGGTGCTCAGTGACAGGACAAGAGGGAACGGGCACAAACGTGAACATAAGAAGTTCCACCTCACCATGAGGAGGACCTTGTTTGGTGTGAGGGTGGCAGAGCCCTGGCAGAGGCTGCCCAGAGAGGTGGTGGAGTCTCTGTCTCTGGAGACATTCAAACCTGCCTGGACACATTCCTGTGGGACCTGCTCTGGGTGACCCTGCTCTGGCAGGGGGTTGGAGTAGATGATCTCCAGAGGTCCCTTCCAACCCCATATCATTCTGTGGTTCTGTGAAAGCTCCCTCTTGTTTGGAGAGAACAGGTATCCCCAGAAAGACGTTAGATTTGCTGGTGTGGAATCCTTCTGTCAGCTCTGCCTCATCACTCTGGGGGGGTTAAACCTCAAGTCACTTTTGTTCTGATGCAAAATGACTCTTCATCAGCTGCAATTTTTGTTTGAGGGCGGAACTACAAATGAGGCCAAGCAGAGCTGTGATTTAAATACTGAGTTATTCAGCCCACTTTGCTTGACTCCTCTGACAGCTGCATGGCAGGATTTTAAGAACTACCCTGCAGATCTGGTCTGCTCTGTATCCTGAAGTCCATTGCCTGCTTTTGTTTCATATGAACAAGCTTCCAGGCAAAATGGTTTGTCAGATAAAGTCTTCAGGGCCAGCACAAGGGACAGTTTGGGTGTCCTCTCCTGCTTTAGTGAAAGAGGAATAAAAAAATCAGATACATCCTTGGAAAAAAAAAAAAAAGAGGCAAGTAAACTCATGCTAGCCAACAGCAGGTGCTTCAGGGAACATCTGAGGACATCCCTCAGGGAGGCTAAATGGGAGAGTCCGCTCCCTCGTTCCCATCCCGACAGCCAGGTACAGGCGGTGAAGATGATGTGGAAGGAGTTTTAAGTGCTTGCAACATGTCTCATGTTCCATATACCCCAGGGTCCTGCCTCTGCTGTCTCTTCCCAGGCTTGCGTGACAAGCAGAAGATAGAGCTAAACACTGTCATTCTTCATACTGTAGCGTTTTTAAAAATAGCCTTGGACATGTTAAAGTTGATGCAGTGGATTGGAGCAGCTTCTCTGCTCTGGGAAACTCAGTAGTGCAAATACATAATTTATTGCTGCTTTTCTTCATTTTTTAGTTATGAGCTCACGGAACAGTTGTTTGACATAGTGATAGTGAAGAGATGGGCGTAGGCTTAGAGTTGTGGCCCAAGATTTGTAGTTCCTGTGATTCTTGGTATGAGACACAAACAAGTCGGGATTTATCGTGGAACTTGTAAATGTCCGTTAATGTTACCAACAGACAGCTGGAAACTGTGATCCTTAGCATTAGAGCCTTTGGTTAGATCAAGCAGTTTATGGACACAGAGCCAAGAGCTCTTTTAAGATCTCCTTGACAGTCCTTGGTGTGATGGCTTGCCCAGTGGGTAGGCTTCAGATACCCAAAAATGGCTCAATATTTGCTTTTGTTGAGCTGTTGGGAACTGGTGTTTCGTTCCCCTGTGTGCTGCTTTTCTTTGTCTTTGGTAAATCTAATATGATGAAAATTTATTTTGAGAGGGTGGTGGTGGCGAGTAACAGCAGCAGAAGGGTACTGAGGGGCAGGTTGAGTGTTTGCTGGGAGCAGAGGACATCGCTGGGAGCAGCTCTCCCATCCCACATGTCGGCTCTGAAGTTCCAGTAGAGTCCTTTGAAACACCAGTATGGCCCACAGGCATGAACCAGCCACGGGGTGCAACCACATCTGGTTCTTGTTGCTCCAGGGTTTCAAAACAGATTAATCAAAGCAGTGTTTTCCTCGTAGGAATGGGTGCATCAAGGCTTTTTCTTCCTGATGTGGAAGATGGTTTATCAGTATTATTTAGATATTGCCATTTTCTTCCCTTAATAGATTGAAGATCCAAGTTCAGAACAACATCAAGCACAGAATCTCCCTGGAATTCTGACTTTTCCCTTTAAGGGAAAGATTAAATCTCTAAATAAAATTTAATCTTCCTCTAAGGAAAATTAAACCCTCACAGAAACCCAGCCCAGGGGCTTGGTAGGTTTCCTGGGTAGAAGATGACATTTTAAGTTTGAGGTCCTTCAAGTTGTGTTTTAGCGTGGGCTCAAACAGGCCTTTTGCAACAGTAAGAAACAGTGGCTTCTGTGTCTGAATCTCCAGTGGCCCAGAGAGCACTTGAAGTAGTCAGTGAAGAAGAGCTGCTGGTCTCCTGTCTTACCATGGTCACAGGCTTGTGTCTACTGTGTTTGGGGACTCCCGAGGCAGCTACAGTTTAGGTGGGTTTGGGGTAAGTGTAGAAGGAATGTATTTCTAAGGTGAACAGTAAGGGGTTGCTTTGGTCATCCAAGGACATCCAAAGTCTTGCAGCAAAGGAACTTGTGTTCCCTTTGAGGGATTGTGGGAGGAACAACTTATCTGGGTAAACATCCCTTTTCCGGAGGGAGATTAATTGTTGGAAAGTTATGGGAAGGGAGTAGCTGCTACAAGGATATGTCATGTTGGCGTCCCATCTCCTTAGCTCTGCTTGTCATCTGCTGCCGACCCACCTTCCTGTGTAAATTCTCTGAAGACGTGCTGCTTTTTTGGGTCCCTCTTATCTTTAAACCATGAGATCTGTCGCACCAAATCTTCTCACTTTGCGGTGTCCATCTCTTTTAGCAGATGGTCCCTGGAACTCCCATTCTCTGGTCCAGGCAGGAGACATGATCAGGGAGGGCCATGGTGACACAGGCAAGGACCTTCCAAGAAGAGGAGGTTCTCAGTGGCCAGGACCTGAGGATGGAGCCCAAGGCTGCTTTTCTGTGGATGCTCCATGGGCTCCAGCAGCCCAAAGGGCCACCTGAGACCTTGAGCACTCCGTGCTTCCCGGTGTTTGCATAGTTCACTACTTTATCAGTTCTTAACAGGTTCTTGTAAACCAGGTTTGAACAGCTGCTCCTGTAGCCCCAGTGAGCAGGTTAATAATGTATATTAAACAGACTGAAGCTGGGTGCGTCATGAAATGGAGAAGCTGAAGCTCACTGGGCTCAGAAGCACCTTCCACCCAGCCCTTCTGGCTTTTCCAGGGCAGAGCAGGTCTGCCAAGGCCACCAGCTGCTCTGTCCTGGGAACTCCTCCATGAAGTGTTGACTTTGGGTTGCTGCGTCCGTGCTCTACTTCTGAACCCGAAGTAACACGTTTTGGCTCAGTGTCCCTGCGTCAGCTCCAGAAATGTGGGAAGGATCACAAAAATGCAAACTTCTTGCAGAGTATCTTCCTTTCCAGAGGACTGAAGGAAGGAGGTGCAGAGGGACGGAGGGACAACTTTAAGAAGAACCGGGCTCTGCGAAGCCCAGTCTTTAAAAACCGGTGCTGTAGCACTTGGGTTTCTGGCATTAGGTGCATCCTCCTGTGGCTTTCTCAGTGCATCCACCTGCCTGTATGGTACGGAATAAAAAGCAGGACAAGGGGGAAGGGTTTTAAACTGAAAGAGGAGAGATTTAGGTGAGATCTCAGAAGTTCTTTGCTGTGAGGGTGGTGAGAGCCTGGCCCAGGTTGCCCAAAGAAGCTGTGGCTGCCCCATCCCTGGAGGGGTTCAAGGCCAGGTTGGAGGGGGCTTGGAGCAACCTGGTGTGGTGGGAGGTGTCCCTGCCCTGGGTAAGAGGTTTGGAACTTGATGGTCTTTAAGGTCCCTTCCAACCCAAACCATTCTGTGATTCTATGATTCTGTGGTCTGTGCTCCTGGAGGAGAGATGCACCTTGTGGACTTCATTCCCTGGGAGGAATGAAAGAGTGTTCAGTTGGGGCAGCTGCTGGGCTGGGACGGGGTGTGACAGTCACATTTCCGTGCAGAAGCTTGTTTTTGAGCACAAAGAGAAGGTGTTATTCCCTCTTTGTTCAGTGTCTTTTTAATTACTGCTCTTTGGAGGAGGATTTGGTGTGTTTTAATACCTTCGTATGTGGAAAAATACTGAGTTTGCAACTGAGATTTCCCAACGGCAGCGTGAGCACGACAGCCCTCTCCTCCCCGAAGTCTGACCTGCAGTGTGGAGGACATGCTGTCAGGAGACTGAGGTTGCATCACTTCTTCATACTGTGATGCTGCTTTCTCCGTGTGAGGTGGAAAAAAAGGAGATAAATAAGAGGGAGACTTGGAAGTTGAGGCTGAGCACCCCTTCTTTAGCCCAGTTTTGTGCCAGGTCTTCACCCTTCCTCCCATCTGCACACCAGGCCAGGTTGGATGGGGCTTTGAGCAACCTGGTGGGAGGTGTCCCTGCCCATGGCAGTGGGGTTGGAACCGGATGATCTTTAAGGTCCCTTCCAACCCAAACCATTCTGTGATTCTACCTCCACGGGTGGAAGGAGCAGGGTTTTTTTCTGCTCAAGGCAGCTGCCTGCTGGGGACACCAGCCCCTCCTCAGATCTCAGAGGAGACACCGTGGGAGCCTCCTGCGGCCACAAAGAAAGGAAGTGGCATTCCAGACTCTTTGTGTTGCCTTTTTCCTCTGTCCCTCTGCATGGAGGTGACCGTGGAAAGCCACACGAGCCATGGTTGGCAGCGGTTCCTTTACCTGCAGGAATCCCAGTCAACCAGTTTTCCCGCTTGCTGTACAGCCTCCTGGCTGAAGTTCAAGGTGTTGATCTGGGTCCCCAGAGCCGGTGTGGTTTGGACCCTGCTGCGAGACACGGTTTCCAGCGGTGACCTGCGGCGTGGTGGCCCTCCTCCCCCATGGAGGGCTCCCTGCGGGTCCTTCCCGGCTGATCCTACGGCCGCTGCCTGACACGAAGCAGGTTGTGAGGGTTGTGCTTGGAAAACAGAGCCTGGGGCAAACCTGTGTTTATTTTAAGGCTGGGGAAGGGAGCTTTTGCTTTTTATTTAAAAAAAAAAACCCAACAAAACCAAACAACAACAGACAGAAAACCAAACCACCACCTATTCCTGCCGTAGTCTTCTGCTCTGCTTTTTCTGTCCGCCCTTCTCTACGCTCTGCTTATGCAGAGTTTAGTCTGGAAGCTTGGTCTGGCTCTCAGCTTGGCTGCAGCGATGGTGGTTCTGCAGTTTAAACTCAGATCTTCATTCCTTAAAGCCAGGCTCTCTGACGGTGACATCTGGGTGGCTTTTAGGCTTGTTCTCCAGGTCACCAGCTCCTGTGGTGACGGTGAATCAAATCCTGCCCTATGAAGCACCATACTGGGGAGGACTTGGGTTGTTTCCAGCTCTGAGCGTGTGTGATGCTGGCGTGGAAGCCTTAGGACCATAATTGTTTTCAAGGGTGTTGTGTGTCTCCACGGTGCCCATCAGCTGTTCTACGCGTTGTCGGACAACGCTGCTGCCTTTGGTCTGAGAACTAAGGTGATCTACGTGACTTAACGAACACGGTGTGGCCCGACCAGCCGTTAGTCAGAGTTCACTCATCCTCTGCCTGTTGAATACGTGCTGCTGATGTGTCTTTTTCTTTTCTCTCACGTGCAGAATACATTCAGAAATATGCAACAGAAGAAGCACTAAAAGAACAGGAAGAAGGCACCGGGGACAGCTCGTCTGAGAGCTCCATGTCCGACTTCTCTGAAGACGAGGCTCAGGATATGGAGTTGTAGTAGAAGAGGCAACCTGCTTTTCAGAGAGACTCTAATTTCCTAACCATGAGAAGCAGACTATAATATTCATATTTAAACAAAGCAATTTTTTTTATTACTAAACAAGGTTTTTATGAATAATAGCATTGATATATATATATCACCCTTTAGATCTTTGATTTTTTTTTTGTTTTGTTTTGTTTTGTTTTGTTTTTCTTGGTCATTTCTCGAGCCCGAGGTGCATAGCATATTCCCACATTCCATTTTGGTAGCAATATGCAGCCCGAATGCATGCATTCAGATTCCATTTGGCCAAGTCAACCTGTGCGCTGCTGAACTGTCAGCTCCAACAGCTGCCCCGGTAGGAAGGGGAGTTAGCAAAGAGGTTCGCTTTCTCATCCATGATTTTTCCAAAGACACCACCTTGGATGCTATAACGTGGAACAGCGTTGGTTTGTTTTTTTTTTTTTTTTTGCAAAGTCTATGAAAATCTGGGAGATGATGTACTAAACTGTGTAGATCAGAACAGTGGAATAAAAGGTGCTCCTTCAGGTCAACCTTGCTGATCGTATTTTACGTGGAGTCACATTTAAGAAAAAAATAAAATAACTAAAATAAAAACAAACAGTACAAATGCATGGAGCTATTCAGAGCATTGAAGCTTAAAAATTTTGACTTGGATTTTAAGTCCGTTTTTATATGTGGACTCCTGCCTGCCCTTCTGAACTGTAGGGACTGACAACCACTGGTCTATTCGCTTTGGGGACTTTGGAAAAAGCCTTCATCTGGATGTTACTCACTTTCTTGGTCTCTGGATTACGAGCTGTTCCCTTTTTTGGGAGGAAAAAAAAAAAACAAACAAGACCACAAACAAAAAAACCAAACCACAAAGGATGCTCTCGGAACAGCGCTTTGATTTAGCTGGAGCACACGTGAAGTTCAGACTCTTACTTTTGTCATAGTTTTGAAACTGCTGCCCTTTAAACGGCTTCAAGTTTGCATTTTTTTTTTTTTTAATTTTTTTTTTCTCTTGCTTGAAGTATGGTTAAACACCTCGCAAACACTCGCCCGTCTCCTAAGAGGGTCCTCTCACCAGATGGATTAGCCTCGCTGAGAGCTTCAGATCCACCAAGATCGGCCCGTTGGCTGTAGTCCACGAATCCATCGGCGCTGATTTTTATTTTCCTTTTCTTTTTTTTTTTTTTTTTTTTGGGTTTTTTTGCCTTCCCCCCCCCGCCCCTTCTGCACCAGCTTGGTAGCCATCTGCTTGTGTGTGTGTACAACGGGATTAAAATTTCTTGAAAGTTAACAAAGAATATGATCTAGAAAAAAAAATGGAATAACAATAAAAGAAAAAAAGCCTAAAAGCACCAATCGAGGAAGCAAATGAATCTGCTCTTTTTTGTTGGTTCTGGGTGTTGTTTATTTTTTTTCCAGGATGCTTCTGAATTGAAATGTTTGATTTCTCCTGGTGTCTTTCGGCGAGCTGAGATTTCTTTTTTTGTTTGTTTGTTTGTTTGTTTTAATGCTATGAAACCTAATAGAGTTAAATGTCTACCTGGGATGCTGGTATACTTGAATTGGGATAATTGTGTGTTGGAGATTCAAACCGAGATGGATTTTTAAAGCTGAATGTTACCTGCTGTATTCTTTCGGGGGGTTTCGGAGGGGTTTGGACAAGATGTTTGAATTTGTGGTGCAACCTACAGGACAGTGCATGGGGGAAAAAAAAAAAAATCAACCCACCCTGAGCAACTCTGGTGCAGAGTTTTTGAATGTCAGACTGGTCCATTTGTCATTTTCCCAGAATTGTGGGGTGTTTCCTTTGGTTTGGTTTTTTTTTTCCCCTTTTCTTTAGAAATGCCACCAAGTTTTGAGTCATTGGGGTTGGAAGGTTACAATCCTATTTCTAATTCTCATAAAGCACAATCAATTTATTTTTTTTTTCTTTTGGGGAAAATCAAAAGGAAAACAAACCTCGGAAAGTACCACTTGGCTTTAGCATGGTTTTCCTTAATAAAAGTAATATACAAAGAATTTCCTTTATGTTAATTACGGGCATGAAGCAAAGGTTTTTCCTCTCCTTTCCCTGTCCCCCCCCCCCCTTTGGTTTTTTTTTTAATTTTAAAGCAGTAATGTTAGGGCTGTGGCTAGTGACTGTGCTGAAGTTCTCTATCTAGCATTTGTGGCTTGTCGGAAGGGTAATATTAACTATTTAACATGTAATGGTGTACTTAACTCTTATCTAGCACGCTGTTTTTTCTCATTACTTTGGGGAGGGAGGGGCCACGTTTTGCTGGCACTGTTTAACTCGCTTACCTGCTGACCTTAGCAGTTTGCTTGTGCTATAACCTTTTACTGTAGGTGCTACTTAGGAGTAGAGTTAAGTGCTGGGTGGTGATATCAGTTTAAAAGATTAAAAAACAAAAAAACAACAAAAAACAACAAAAAATCCAAAAAAAATCACAATAAAAATTTGTATTTTTTCAATATTGTATTAAAAATAGTGTTCTAATTACCTCATCCCCCTTCCTTTGCAGGTTTTTGGTTTGGTTTTGGTTTTTTTTTTCCTTCCCCCGTGACTCCATCCCCTAACTGGGATTTAGGGCATCAAACCCCTCGTACCTTCCCCCGCCCGGCCCTTCCTTTTGTGAGACGTGGATTCAGCTCAACGGGGACTCCCCCCCACAAAAAATACAGGTAAAGCCACATCT